>PVKM010013903.1:0-29687 GCA_004027735.1 Carollia perspicillata | reverse complement strand
TGGTAAAATATTAATATGGAGATTAACAACTTCTGTTCATTTTTATTTCTAGGTAAATATTTTACATCAACAATCATGCATTCAGAGCTCATATTTAAGTAGATATTTTAATAACTTTCAATCTGGACTTCTATAGAATTTTGTGCATCTTTATAGTTTTAACATTCTGCATCTGCATTATTCTCTACTTATTTGTCATTGTACTGTCACTAGGTAACATCCTGCCAGTTGTACAGGTGGTGCTCAGTAGAACATACAACAAATTTACCAGTAGTAGTCTGATAAACTACCTAATACATGTAAGACCATTTAGGAGTTTACTTTAAAATTAGTGACATGGCTTCATTGTGCATTGTGTGTGACTGAAAAGGGTGAGTGAAGTAGAAACTGAAAAAGAGTAAAGAGAGATTGTGTTTTGGAGTAGGTGTTTGTATTTTATTTTGCCTTTGATTTTGCATTGAATTAGTATAGGGTCTTCATCTGTCTCATTAACTGTTCTATCTTTTTGTCCTGGAAAAAAAGCCTAGCATATTCCAGGCTCAATTAACAATTTTGAATGAATGTATAAATAAAGAATGACATGAGACACAAGACCAATAGTGTTAAGACGAAACCAAGTGCTACCGTCAAGCCAAAATATAAAAAGGGCTTTTCTTGTATTGAGGTCTTATATATTATGTATTGCAATATATTAGTTCTTCTTGATATTTTTCTTTAACATTTCCCTTCTCCTCCAAGCATGTTTTTCACTGCCTTTTTGTAGTCACTGCTGGGTATTTTATGGCACTGACTGTAACAGATTTCATTTTTAGGGGCAATATTAACCTGCACTGATTTGCTGGCATATAACATTTAAATGCAGTGAAGTTCATTAATGGCATTTATGAGTTGCCAACTTCTTCAGTTCCAAGTCTGGGGTATATGAGAATGGCAGTTGTATACACAGACGAATGGGTGCAATTTGTCACTCGTGCTGAGGTGTTCTACCATTCTATTTGTCAGATATACATAATCATGGAAAATTCCCAATAATACTAATAGAGTGAATTATAAAGAAGAACAAAATTCTTCTTTCTGTCTGTTTGAATTAGCTTTATTAAATACTAAGTATAAAAACAACAGCAAGATTTAGTAATTTTTTTGTTGTTTCAGAAAAGGTATGTTTTTGATTTTCATGTAATTGATGTTGGAAACAATCTCTATTGGAGCTCATTACCCAGCGGCATCCCCTCCACCCCTCTCTAGGCATCGAAAGCAGTGGTGTATAAACTACAGGAGTGTGGTTAGCAGAGCAAGTATTGGAGGAACGAGAAATAATGACATTTTTCTTTCCAAGATATAGTCTCTTCACACTGAGTCAGGTGGATTCGTTTCTGTGTTTTCCAAAGTCAAACAGTGGACTGAAAAATGCAGACACTTTATATGACAGCAAACATGTTTTAGGAAAGATATCAAGAATAATGTATTTTATACTACTGTGTCTTAATATAAATTTGATTCAGTGTTCGGTTTGCTTCTGAAGTAATGGAACTTTTATTCATACCTAAATTGGACATTATACTGTATTTCACTGTATCATAAGGAACAAAAGTGAAATAGGACATATTTTCCTGCTACTATGAATGCTACTAGGATTTGTATTTAAGAGTTTACATTTCTGATGATTCTTTTTTTTGTAAGCCACAGCCTAACATCATGAATACATTTTTAAAAAAGAAAACTTTGAGTTGTAGCATTAGCAAAACACTTTAAAGGATGTTTAATATAACCATTGTACTATCTAGAACTTCCAGTACAAGTTTGAATGAAATGGTGAAGGTATACAGCCTTGCTTTGTTTTTCGTCTTAGCAGTAAAGATTAATTCTCTGATCGTTAAATGATCTTTAGCTGTAAGGTTTTGTTCCTTTTAAGGTAGCTGCCCTTTACAGTGCTGAAGAGGTCTCCTTAAATTTCTAGCTACTTGAGTTTTAAATCCGGGATCAGTGTTATGTTTTGTCAAGACATTTTTCTTCATCTCTTTTATTCTGAATCTCTTAAGACTATAGTTTTGCTCTTTTTGTATGTAGATTATGTAAATAACATGCATTAAACTTTGAATGTTAAATAAATGCTACACAATTTATACAGGATTTATTTGGTCATGATATGTATATCTTTATCTGATTTTGGTATCTGAATAATACTGGCATTGTAGATTGAGCCAGGTTCTGTAAGAATTTGTGTGGAATTGGCATTATATTTTCATTACAATTAAAAAAAAATTCACCAGTAAAGCCCACTAGATAAGAGCTGTCTTTATAAAAAAGCTTTTGTTTTTTAACTTACGAAGATTTTCAGTTTATCTGTTCCTGAGTGAGCTTTTGTCATTTTGTTTTTCCAATAATTTGTCTAATTTATCTAAGTTCTCAAATATTGGCAAAAATTCACTTATAAAACTTCTTTACTATCATTTTCCTTATCATTAGTGATGGCTCTCTTTTATTCTTGGTATAGGTAATTGTTCAGTCTAACTAGAACCTTGTCAATTTTACTGATTTTTAAAAAAATCAGTATTTTGTTTAATTGATTTTTCTCTATTTCATTGATAGCTGCTCTTATTTATTATTTTCTCTCAGTTTGCTTTGGATTTAATTTTTTCTACTTTGTCTAGTTTCCTAAGGTGGAATCTTTGATTATTGGTTTTGCACTATTTATTTTTCCAAGATAAACATTTAATGCTATAAATTTCCCTATAAGACCTGTTTTATAATTCATCTCACAAATTCTATAACTGATGTTTTTATTTTCAATTAGCTAAATATATTCTAATTACCCTTTTGATCTCCATTTTGACCTATTGGTATTTAACAGTGTATTATTATTGCTAATTTGTTTCCAGTATGAGAAAATATACTCTATGTGATTGGGATAATTTCTGTTTAGCAATCTCAGCTTTCTTATGAGCTCAAGAAAAAATATGATTTTGCAAATTATGCAGCTTTTTCTTGCTGTTAGGGTAGGAGTAATATTCTATTAAAGCTTTCCACATCTTAAACAGAAGCCAAACTCCTCATGTAGAGCTCTTAAAATAATTACTGATAGTATGTTTAGAAAAAGAAAAAAACATGTCTGTGTGTTCTTTGTGGGGACATTTTTTCTTCCCAATGAATAGACTTATACTATATTTATAACATAAATATTTCAATGTGATCTGCTTAATCCTTATCTATAAATTATCTCCTATTAATTTTTTAACTAAACTTATTGGGGTGATGCAGGTTAATAAAATCGGGGTTTCAAGTGTACGGTTCTATGATACATCTCTTGTATATTGCATTGTGTGCCCACCACCCGAAGTGAGTCTCCCATCACCATGTTGTGACCCCGTTTACCCTTTACTACCCTTCCACACCCCTTCCTCCAGTGACCACAATCCTGCTGTCTGTGTCTATGAGAGTGTCTTTGTTTGTTTGTATTGTTTGTTCATTTGTTGCTTTGAGTTTTATATCCCACATATGAGTGAAATCATAGAACTCATACCACTCAACACCAAAAAAACCAAACATTACAATTAAAAAATGGGCAGAGGGCCTGAACAGATCCTTATCCAAATAAGACATACAAGTGGCCAATAGATATATTAAAAAATGCTCATGTCATATTAGGGCAATGCATTTCAAACCTACAGTGAGTACCACCTCACATCTCTTAGAATGGTTATTATCAACAAGACAAGTAATAGCAAGTGTGGGAGAGATTATATAGGAACCCTCATTTACTGCTGGTGTCGGCCACTCTGTAGACTGGTACAGCCACCATGCAAAACAGTATGGAGGATCCTCAAAAAATTGAGAATAGGGTTACCATATGATTTAGCAATCCCTCTTTTGGTATCTATCTGAAAATTTTTTAAGCATTTATTCACAAAAATATATACATGTCTATATTCATTGCAGCATTATTCATGGTGGCCAAGTCATGGAAACAACCAAAATTTCCTTCAATAAATAGATGAAGAAGATGTGGTACATATGTATATACAATTGGATACTAAAGCTAAGTGAAATAATTCAGACAGAAAAAGTCAAGATCCATTAAGTAATTTTCAATCAGACATTTTGAAAAATAAACTATCTAATAAGATAACTAACTAGAATCTCTTTTAAATTATGAGATTTTAAATGTTTTCCATCCAACTATTTATTATCTCATTTTGTGCTGAAAGTCTAAATAACAATCACATAACTTTATGTTTATGGAAATGTGGGTAGGATTCTCGATGTCTTCCCAGTGGCTGACACGTAGATTGTAGCTTTGTAGAACATTTTGGACCCTGTGCCTTCTTTGTGGTACTTGGAAGTCTTTTACACTAACAGAAGTTTAGCCAAAGTAGTAAGAGAATTATATGTGTAGGAAAAATCAAAATTTTCTTTTAACATTCTTTTAAGTTTCAAGAAATTGCTAGCCATAATTAAAGTTTTATATTTGTTATAAGGGTCAAATTAGATTCTGTATATGAAATCACATTCTGAGCTGTAAGATGAGAGACAAATATTAGTAATATGGTTTATGCATGCAGTATACATTCCATAAACACTTTTTGAATTGGCGCTGCTTCCAGGGATGCAGAAAATGTCCATAGAACCTTTAAAGCTTCCAGAGTAAAAGCAAATGAACTATATTTTGGCTGCTCTGATTTTATTCTTGTTAATGTTATATAAAGTACCTTTTAAAAAATTACTAAGAATTAGAAAAGTACAACTCTTTTGAGATTGAGTATCATCTTTTACATGCCTTCCATCAGTGCACATAATGCTTAAAGAATGTTTATACTCTGTGGGAATTAGTGAAAGTTCTGTTGAATAAGAAATATTTGGAGAAGGCTAATAATATGTCGGGACGACTTTAGTGGGTTTGAAGTGCCTGGTATGATATACAGGAAGGATGCTTTTTCTTTCCCATGTAAATACTCAATCTGTTGGCTATGCCAACTTTAATCCTTCCCCTGTGTTCTTCCAAACATGTTTAAATAGAAAAACTAAAAAAAAAAAGCCTCTTACAACATCAATTATTTTGTCATTGATTCTGTCATGATATAGCAGTAACACTTTTTAGCCATCCTTTCTTTAAAAGTATTTGAAAATTTTAAGAAGTATTACGTCACGTGACTGAACTCATTTTTACATGAAAAAATTCCACACACCTTTTTATTACAAAAGGTTTTTGAGAAAATACAGAACTATATATACATGGACACAGGAGATTGGCACTCTGAGATAAGCTAAAAAACTATAAGCCATTGAACTCAAACATTTAAAAAATACTAATTAATGCAAATATAGTCAAGTCCTCCACTCTTTAACATATTTCTGAATAACTTTTAAAAGGACAAGTTTTTTTAAAAAAACAAGTGAAACTCTAACTAAAAAACATATAAACACTAAAAAAATTGATTCCTTATCTAAGGGTAAACTTCTTTATTTATATCTGTACCCAGCTGGCAGTGGGTGGTATCTCATTCCTGGAAATGCATATCTTGAAAAGCAAATGCTTAGAGATTATTCATTTAGCGGCAAGCAATGGCATTTCTAGCTCCGAAATGTCATTGGAGGATTCCACCTGAGTTCAGGGGAGAGACGTGTGGCTGATGTGGCTCTGCTTTGGCAGGCTCTGTACAGCTCGGTTTTCAGATTGATGGGTCTTGTAAAGTCCTAATGGTTTTGTGGATCATGCTGTACTTGGCAGCATGAATTGACTGGGTTTATGCCATATCCGCACCGATATAATTATTGTCATTAGTATCATTGATATGCATGCATTCTCCTTGTTGTTCTTTGGATCTGTTTGGAGAAGAGCAAACTCAAACTGATGATCATGTCCAGTTTAATTTTAAAAATAAAAGTATTTTTTAACCATACTTGAGACCATGTTGGAACAAATAAGAAGGACAGAACAAAATTAATTTGTTTTTTGTATATGCAATTTGGGTTTGTAACATTCTTTGTCTCGTTTCTTACAATCTCTTCTTATGTTTTAGTATTTTGATACAGCCGATTATAATAGCATGTCCAGGCTTTTATAAATTTAATAATAAACCAGGTTAGAATTGGAGATAGCCTTCCTTCACTGATTTACCTTTAAACAGCTTTCATTCATAATTACCGAAAAGAAAACATTGTCTGCCATAAAACCTGGAAAACACTGGAGTCGGAAACCCCGGATGAACTACCTGTCACCATTCCTACCACTGTCACAGATATTTTTAGTGTTTTGTATCTGTTTGCCTTTCCCAACTTGGGGAGCACTGTGGCAACCACGCTGAGCTTCTAAAGGATGAGAACTTGCACTCTGTCCCTGGGGTTTTGCTCCAATGATTCCTTACCTGCGAGTGGAAAATGAAAGAGAAGCAGATACATTAAGGATAGTATTGCCCGCTGGTTTGCAGGACATACTCTGTGCATAGGCAATGAGAGGGATCCTCCTAAACTCTGAATCATTCATTTTCAATGATTCACTAATCAATCACTTCTCACTTTCAAGCTGATCTTCTGGAGCCCTGCATGACTATGAAATAGGTCACATTAGTACATCTTCCCAGGAGCTTGGTTCTTGGCTGTGCCAGCTTCTGATGCCCCTGGTCCCCTGGTCCCCTAGTCCAAGAACTTCTCACTGCCATATGTCAGTTCTACACCGGTGTCAACACTGAGTCATGTGCCCAGTCTCCCAGACTTAGAACTTCTCAAATTTTTCCTCTCTCCGATATGTTTATTGGGAAAATAAAAGTGGACCTTACAATGACCTCCATGATTTGACTCCAGGTTTCCACTCCAAATTCATCCCCTATTATGCTCCATTTTACTCAATAAGAGCCAGTCATGCCCTCCTCCTTTCTGTTTTGTTCTTTGAATATGGCAAACTCATTACTGACTCACTGACTCAGGGCTCTTGGACTGAGTTAACACCTCTGGAGTGCTCATTTGCTTTCTTTTCTTCAAAAATTATTTTATTGTTGTTCAAGTACAGTTGTCTGCATTTAACCAGCACCACTTGCCCCCTACCCCAACCATCCCTACCTCCCTCTCTTGCTTCCACCAGCCCTTGGTTTTGTCCATGTGCCCTTTATAGTTGTTCCTGAAAACCCTTTCTCCCTTGCTCCCAATTATCCCCTCCCACCTCCCCTCTGGTTACTGTCAGATTGTTCTTAATTTCAGTGTCTCTAAAATTAAGGAAAGTCAAGAACCACATGACACTTTTCAGTGTCTCTCCGACTTATTTTGATTAGCATGATATTCTCAACTATCATTCATGTTGCCAGGAATTGCAGTATTACATCTTTTCGTGTTTCTTGGTGGTATTTCATTGTATGTATATTCCACATCTTCTCTTTTTACCTAATCTTTGATCATCTGACGCTCTTCCAGCTTTTCTGTATTGTTTATGTCACCTTCATGAATACCTTTGTACACATATATATCTTCTCTACAATCCTAGTAATTTCCTTAGGCTACATTCCCTGAAATAAAATTGCTATATTAAAATGTTTACCTCTCCTTGAATATTTTATACTGTTACTTGAAAACCTTACTACCAAAATATTTGTGGTTTAGACATAAGAAAAAACATAGATCTTTTCAGAAAAGTTTAGAATTCTTGGATTTACTCATTTAACTTTCAGTTTTAATTTCAGTGAAAATGCATTACTAAAGTACATAAAGACTGATTTTTTTTCCCAAAGAAGAACCAGAGAAAGTAATTTGTCTGTCTCACTCTTTAGCCATGTCAGCCAAAATTGGAAAGTGAAGGGTTTCAAGTTGTCACTCTTTCTTGCTCTTAAAATAAATGAAGTTCAAAGTTGATAAAAAACTAGGTTCAAAACATACCAGAAAGAAATAATATTAACATTTATCATAGTTTTGATGAATAGAATCCTTTAACTTACATAAAGAGATGTGTTTTTCTTTTCTTTTTTTTAAACAAAGGTGAATATTTTTATTTTTTTTATTTGTTCTGAGTTTCATAACCTTTATTTTACTTTTTTCAAATTTGGAGTAACTTTTAGTTTTATTGAAACATAAATATATAACACCCAGAAGCATTGGTTCCTTTCCAGAGCACTTTGTAAAGTATATTGTATTGATTATGCTAATATGGTTTTCCCAGTTTCCCACCTTTATCCCCCCTCCACCCTGCACCCCCAACCCTCCAGAACCCCCCACCTTAGTTCATGTCCATGGGTTGTATATCTAAGTTCTCTGAGTTCTCTCTTTCCTACACCATTGTTGACCTCTCCCATCCATTTTATAAAGTTAAACTGTGTTTTCCCTCAAAGGGTGACAATCCCATGTTTTAAGAAATAAGAACCCTTCTAGAGCAGGTACTTTTTATTTTTTTCATCTCTCTTTGACATGAACAAGGAAATGTAATGCACTTGCTGCTCTGCAAAAACACCAATAGTATTGTACTCCAGAAATGTCTAAGTTAAAAAAGAAAAAAAAAAAAAAAGCTTAAACTGTATGGCTTTTGCAGTAATGCCCCTGCCACACAATCCAGAAATCGCACTCCCAGGTATTTACCAAATTGAGTTGAGAACTTATGTCCATGCAGAATCTGGCACAGAAATGTTAATAACAGTTTTATTCATAATTGTCAAAATGTGGCAACAATTAAAATGCCCTTCAATAGGAAACCAGTAAATAAATTATGTTTCGTTCACATATACTCCTCAGTGATAAAAAAAAAAGAGATATCAAGTCACCAAAAGACATGGAGGAACTGTGAGTATGTATTATTCAGTGAAACAAGAAACTCTGAAAGGCTACGTGCGGTATAATTCATATGAACTACAGAGGCAGTAGGATAGGTAGTTACGGGAAAGGAAGGAGAGATGAGCAAGTGAAACGGGATTTTCACTTTTGTGAAATTGTTCTGTATGATAGTGTCATGGCTAATATTCAGCATCATATATTCGTCAAAACCCATAGAACTGTACAAGACAAAGAATGATCCTTAATGTAAACTGTGGACTTCAGTTACAATAAGTAATCAAATATTTGTTAATTATAACAAATGTACCACACTAAAGCAATATATTAACAGAAGGGGAAATTATGTGCGGAGAAAGAAGGGATATAGGAACTTTCAGCACTACCTTCTCCATCCATTTTTCTATTAATCTAAAACAGTTCTAAATAATAAAAGCTATTAATTAAAAATAAGAAATCAAGTGTGACTTTTTATCCTTCTATATCTAACATTTTAGTACTGTCTAGTGACAGGCTATCCTATTCTATATATTTTTTCAGATAAAACTATTCTACCAATTTGCTATTTCAAACCCTCTATTATTCATTCAATTAGATGATTAATCAATCATTTCTCTCTTTCATGCTGACCTTCAGGAGTCCTGCACTGAAGGCTCAGGGTGACTATCTGAGTTGATATTTTGGGGGTTTGTTAGGTTGGACTTACGTTTCTATAGCACAGCTGCACTTGATATAGTTCTGTGTGAAAAATGATAGAGAGCATGCTGACTCTCTAGACAGATGATTAGATGCGTTTATAGTCAATATTATTTGATTATACGTTAAAGGGAAAAACCATGCTAATGTTTGTAAGTCTGTTCTAGATATCTTTCCCGTCAATCCAATTATAGTCTTGCTGTTCTCAGCTTGTCTATAAAGCTTAAATTAGTAATGTAACAATAACAACTTCTATTGACGGTCTTTATTTCTGTTTTATAAAAAAGTTTAGCTTTATATTTAAGAGTAATAAAAGTGATAATATCTGAAATTTTAGAAAAACCTCTGCCATTTAAATTTTTAATTTTTCAAGCCAAGTTCATCTGAAATCAGAGAAAATGACTCTCGTATAGGCTACCTATAACTTGAGTAATGCGATCCAAAAAAGTAGATATTAAATATAGTGATTTAACTTCCCTCTGGGATTTGTTACACACATGTTAATATAAGATTAATGCTACTCTATCCATGTTGTCTCGTACTGTGGAAATCATACTGGTAAGACTCCCCGCAGTTCAGATCTATAAATGCTAATGGCGCTGTGTTCCCTTTGTTGTACCTGCTTTCTCGCGGTGTGAAAGTTCAGTTTAAGATGCAGCTCACCATCCATATTGGCTTACTCATGCATTAATTAGAGCAGCTTTTTTTCTTCTTCATGGATGAATATTGCCTTACAAATGAGAACTCTAATACTGTCTCTCATCTAATGAATAAGATCCTTTGAAACGTTTTGAATTGAAAGTGAGTGGAAGTTCAGTCACTGGACTTGGACGATGTCACCTTGCCTTCTCTGTCTCGGACGCAGCACCGACATTGTGTGTTTAGGGAAGGAAGCTCTTTGGAAGCAGGAAGCTTCTGGCCCCTTCGGTGCTTTAGGGTGCCTTTCACTCGGTTAAGGTTAGTGTTTGTCCAGAAGAATAATGTTTTAAACATTATTATCTTTTACTGACAACCACTGCAGTATGATTTTCTAGGAGAACAATAATTTTTGCAACAGCGTGTGCTTATTTTAGGCAGAGTGAAGAGTCTGTGAATTAATATACATAACCTTAAGCCTAATTATATACTTAGGATATAGGATTATGATATAGGACTATTCTGTAAATATTACCTAAAGGATAATATGTTTCTGTAATGCAGAAGTTACCAAAAATGAACTCAGTAAAGAAATATTCAAGATCTTTAATAACTAGATAAAAGTTTTTCTTCTGGTATTCTCATATAATAAATGGCAGAGAAGTGTGGTTATTTTTCAATATTTTTTAGTCCATTCTTACTAGCTGAAGGAATTTGACTTTTAGTCAGATGAGAATTTGAAGAAAAATATATTGTTTTGAACTAAATTTTTTTCCAACATTACATAGATGGAGACATTTAACTCTGAACTCCAATTTTGAGTTATTTAATTGTCCTTCCTTCTCTGGGACCCTACATTTTCATCTTGGGCTTAACTTTTTAAAAGTAATTTCTCTAAGCACAGAAATATACCTAAGAAGCAGGGATGGCTACATAATTTCTATGGCCCAGTGAAAGATGAAAATGTGGGCATCCTTATTCAAAAATCAGGAAAAAAAAGTGCCCTGAAAGGTGCAAAAATAAAAGGCTTTTCCATTAAAAAACACCTAAAAAATTATAATTGATAATTGACTTCTAAAATATGGGCTAGTTTCTACATTTATAGAAATACAAATACATACATGAATATGTATATATGTGTACACACACACACACACACACACACACATATATATATATATAGAGAGAGAGCTATGTATTTTATTCAGTTCTAGATTTATACAACTTGGAATGTAATAACAGCTGACAACATCTTTTTAAAGGTATTCATTATCTTTTGCCTAAGACAAATGCAGATTAATAATGGTGTTGAGAAAAATTCTATCCCATCTATTCCATTCTGCATTAATCTAAAAAATTAAGAAGTGAATATATCTCTTTTTCATATTATCTGTCCACAGAGGAATTATGATTTAAATCAAGTCCCAGAAAGTAGAATCATGTTCCTAGGTAGAGACGTAGTATCCTCTTAGGACTTCCTTCATCTATGACTACAAGAAAGAGTTCAGTCTCATGTCGTGAGAATCACACGTGCCTGATACTCCACTGTTTCTTGCACTCCATCACTTGAGAGGTCTCCTGCTTCCTGACTCTCATTTACATACCAAGATCATTCTCACTGAAGTGTTTTCCTTCGATCTAAGTAACAGTCACAGATTTTCCTGTTACCTAGTACACAATGTTTCACGTAGTCACTATTTATGGCAAGTTTACCCTTTCAAGCGTGCTTTGCAAAAGGGCAATTCAACTTTATTTCATTACCTTATTAATATTCTGTATATACACACACATACATAAATTCACCTATTACTGTAACAGATATGTGTTCAGATTATCTGCAGAAATTATTTTTAATCATAAAATCCATTCAAACTCTTCTCAAACTAGAAGCTTTTATGTGTTTGTAAAACAAACTGCTTGTTCCCAAAGTTTTAGTATTCTATAGAATCTTATTTTTAATATTCAGAGTAAATAGCTAGAAGCTTCCCCATTCTACTTATCCTTAATGAGGATAACCGAGGGTATCCTCAAGAATATCTTCAAGACTACTCTGAGAACTGCCCTGGCTGGTGTGGCTCAGTTGATAGAGCGCCAGCTTGTGAACGAAAGGGTTGCTGGTTAGATTCCCAGTCAGGGAACATGCCTGGGTTGCAGGCCAGGTCCCTAGTAGGGGGCGCGTGAGAAGCAACCACACATTGATGTTTTTCTCCCTCTCTTTCTCCCCCCTTCTTCTCTCTCTAAAAATAAATAAAATATTTTTAAAAAGCATTCTCTCAGAGCTGTCATTTCTCTTTGGCTCTTGTTCTGATATCCTGTATTTTTCCAGTCTTTTCTGCTTCCTTGATAGTTTCATCCCACATTGTACACTGTGAACACCTTAATCTTCTCCCACTTCCAGTGACACAAATACATGATAATTACATGTAGTCAAAGTTTTACTCAGTATTTGTTGTAATGGGGGTAGTTTACAGTACTATACAGTAGGGGTAGCAACTTAAACACTTAATATTAACTGTCACTCAAAAATTTACTCAGCTATGACAGTGTTAGCTTCTTAGAGGTCACACTCCCCCCCTTTCCAGTTTATTGTCATCTTCTCTTCTTCCCTCTTTATTTCCAAGTTCTGACGTCAGAATCTTTATAGCTTCTTGTATACAAAAAATAGTTCACTTGTTCACTTCTTCTTCTGCAATGAGAATTTTTACTTTTAACTGTTCAGAATAAAACAAAAAAAATATTAAAATGTTTTCTTAAACAAAAGGCCATCTGTTGGTTCTCTTTTTGATAAAGTGTGCCCTTTGTAAACATTATGACATAAATCCTCTTCTTATTTTTTTGTTACGCATTCCTTCCTGTAGTAGTTTATATATTTATTCATCCACTATTTAAATATATTTGCTGGTTGTCACGAGGTGAGGATTATGGGTGATGACCTCTTAATACACTAGGTTCTGAGAGATTGTACCAGTGATAAGACTCAGCTCTGCCCTCAAAATCTCCACAGTCTGCTGGGGTGGAGGGAGCAGCAAACAGACAAACATAATGGAGTATGACTCAAGCTTTGTCAACAGATAGTGTAGAAGCATCACTGGTGTTATCTAACCTGCAAAGAAGTGGAAGGATCCTGGAAAACTTCTTAGAGGGAGACAATCTGAGATATTGGACATTGGAAATAAGGCAAATAAGAGGAGAATATGAGAAGCAAATATAAAAATGATGAGTGATGGGAAATAAGGTGAAACTCTCTCTTAAGTAAGGGGTAGCTTTAAAAATGCAGAACTCTGTTAGCTTTCTTAGAGATCATTTTACTCAACATACTACCTTTGTGATTTTTAAAGTTAAATTTCTTCTGTTATTCCCACTAAGTCTAGATATGATGGATGGAACTGGAGAGCATTATGCTGAGTGAAATAAGCCAGGTGGTGAAAGACAAATACCATATGATCTCAACTATAAGTGGAACCTAATCAAGAAAACAAATAAGCAAGCAAAATATAACCAGAGACATTGAAATAAAGAACAAACTGACAGTAACCAGAGGGGAGGTGGGAGAAGGATAACAGGGGAAAGACAGGAAAGGATCTCCAAGGAAGATGTATAAAGGACCCATAGACGAAGCCAAAGCGGGGGAGGATCGAGAGTGGGGAGTGGAGGTGGTAGGGCAGGGGAAAGTGTTGGGGGGAAAATGGAGACAACTGTACTTGAACAACAACAAACAAACAAACAAACAAACAAACAAATAAATAATATAGCTATCATTTCCTTCTTGAGATGTAGAATTGAACCTTGTGAGCTTTGTGAAAACGTGTTCAGTTGAAAACTTACCTACACAGTATAATTTGTATACCTGAGCAGATTTTTTTCTCCTTCATACAGGAGGTAGTTGATTTTTAACATAAATGCCTATTTAAAACTATAACAACATTTAATTGGCTGTCAGTTTTCTGTAGACAATAATGAACAAAAATGTTGATACTTTTTTCTTCTGAATGCACCAATTTTTTTTGTTTTAAAATAATTTTCAAAAATTATTATGTTTTACTTATCAGAGGATATTTTCCTTTTACTTTATTTTAATTTATTGTTGTTCAGTGACAGTTGTACCACTATTTTTCCCATTGCTCTCCCAGTGTTTTTTGCCAATTATAAATAGTCTTAGATGATTAAGATTTTTTAATATGATACCTCTAAACGTATAGTAACTTGAGGTAATGTCAGTGTGTGATACCTACTTCAGTGTGTGGTATCACAGAATTGAGTGTGAGCCAAATTCCCAGTTTCACTACATGTGCTCTAAGGTATACTCAAATAATAAAATAAGGCTTAATTCAATTCCAAAGAGTTTTTGGTATGAAATTGAATGCATATTTTACTGTTCAAAGGATGGTGTTCTAAAGTAAAAATAATTATGTTCAAATATTTATCCATATATTTAAAAATTACTGTTAGAATGCTTAGCGTCTTGTGATTTTAAAAAGGACAGTGTGTATTTTGTTTGTTTGTGAGGGAGCATTCTTCACTGGTTTTAAGGTGCTTGCTTGCTGATCTCCAGTTGTATTTCATGATTTGTGTGATTTCTGAATTCTTCATGTGTCAGGTAAAGGTTGGTTTCTGTCCTGAATTTGACTTCGAGATACCCACCAGAGAAGTGTCTTTGAGCATATCTTTTTTTTCTACATTAATAGTCTGTTTTGGAATTTTCAACAATAGGTAGCCCTGAATACAGCTGTAACCTCTTCATATATTTTAAAATGAAGAAAACATCAAGTACAGGTTTGTGAAGTACTGAGGTGAAATGAAATTCTTTAAGGGCTCAAGTGTTCCGTTTATCTCACATCTCCTCACAGAATTTGTCCTCATGGGCCCGAGGTAAAAAGTCGATCTCAGTGGTTCATAATTAATGTCAGGGAACTGTGATCCTGGCATGACACAAACTATATCACCCAGGGAAAAAGGTAAAGAAAAATGATGATTGCTCAGCAATTTACACCAGAGAATAAGAGGGAAAGACATTTTAAATTAATGGTGCCAAAGCCCGGATGCTGCTCTGCCACATTCCATCAATCTTTTCTGAACTGCGTCTCCCTCCTATGGAAACAGGCCTTCGCAGTTACTTGGGGAATACCGAACAGTAAATTTTTCAAAAGAAGGTGGCTTTCACTTATATATTTTATTGCAAAAGTTTCTCTGTAGTACATATGCTTTTAGTATAGAATTTGATTAAAATATGTTCTGCTACCTGGAAAAGCTTTTCCTTATAAAAGCTGTCTAGTTTTATTGTCAAAATGGCATTCAACCACAGTATCTTTAATTGCTTTTAAGAAACTTGTCGTTATAAACTCACTGTCCTGAGGTTTTTACAGACCTGAAATGCATGGTCTCTGTATGCACTTCCTTAAGGACCAGAAAGTTGGCTTTGGTAGAATTTGTCTAGAACATTGTGTGCCTCGGTACACCCTGGTCGCTCTCTTTTCACACAGCGTCTGTAAAGCTCTTCACTTGATGTGCCATTTATGCAGCAAGCAGACAGCCAGAGGAAGATATGTAGCTCTGTCAGAATGACAGACAGACATCACTATTTAGGTTGTTGTAAAGGAATAATAATGTGGGATGTGGTGTGATTTGAACTGTCTCCCCTCTGAGCTCGAGATTGCTCCATTTTAGGTCATTTTTCAAAAGGCACAGAGGCAACAGTGCCTAGGGTAGTGGCGATAAGTTGATATTGGGACAAAGCATTATTTATAAATGTCCTGTTTTACAAATTATGTTGAAGAGATGGGAGGCAATTATAAGAATATACAACATATTTTTGAAAATTTATTTTATTTATAGATGTGTGCAGTTAACAGAAGGGGTCGTGTGGCATTCCCTGTTTCTCAGGGAAGAGTGTTGAGCACACAGTTATACATGCACACATACCTCACACTCACATCCAGGCACGTGATATAAATATGTGTCACTAGTTTGCCCATGGAGAGATATCATAATAGATTTTTAGTGTTGTATTTAAGACGATGTCCCAATGTTTTAACAGAGAAACAGAGAGAAAGCATTCCATCTAAACATTAGCAAAGCAGCTGTCTCTCTCCCAGTGGAATTTATGGAGTGCTAATGTAAAAGTATATACCCAACAGGTACTGCCACTGTACATGGTTGTTTTTTTATAATGGTACAAAGGGCAAATAACAAAAACTACACAAGGCAGCATTTTGAATTACATAAATTATAGGAATTCAGTTTAACTGGAAAGCAAATGTCTGGGATGGTCTCCAAAACAAAGAGGGGGAAAAAAATCTCATGTTCATGGATTAGAAGAGGATGTTGTCAGTACTACCCAGAGAGATCTACAGACTCAATGCAATCCCTGAAAATCTAAGTGATTATTTTTCAGCAATAGAAAATCTCATCCTAAAGTCATATGGAATCTCAAGGGACCCTGAAAAGCCAAAATAATCCTTAAAAAAGAACAAAGAGGTGAACTTATACTTCCTGATTTTAAACTTATTACACTGCTATAATAGTTCAAACAGTGTGGTCCTGGAATTAAGACAGACAGGTAGACAAGTATAATGCCATAGAGACCAGAAATAAAACCTCATACATATGGTCAAGTGATTTTTGTAAGAGTGTCAGGACCATTTAATGAGAAAAGGATAATCTTTTCATACACACAAATTAACACAAAATGGGTGAAAGAACTAAATATAAAAGTTGAAATAACAAAAATCTTAGAAGAAAACAGAAAAAAATGTCATGCCATTGGATTTTCTGATGATTACTTGGATATGACACCAAAAGCAGAGCAGAGGAAAAGAATAATAAATTGGACTTCATCAAAATTAAACACTTTTTTACATCAAATAACACTGTCGAGAGAATGAAAAGGAACATATGGAGTGACCATATCTGCATATCATCTATCTCACAAGGGAATGATGTCCAGGTAACATAAAAATAATTCTACAACTCAAAATAAAGCAAAAATAATAACTCAAAATATGGGGAAAGGGTTGGAATAGACTTTTTCTCCAAAGAAAATAAATGGTCATTAAAAACATGAAAAGATAGCTGACATTACTGATTACTAGGAAAATGCAAATAAAAACAACCATGAGATACCACCTCACACCTATTACAATTATATATAAAATATGATTATGTGATATACAATTATGTATTACCTGGTTACATATATAAAGAAAAACAGAACACAAAATACCTAGTGATGGTGAAGGAATTAGAACACCTGTGCATTGTGGGTGTGAATGTCAAAGGCCCTGCTGCTGGGAAGAACAGCGTGTCGGTTTCTATACTAAGCAGACTGGAAGTACCATGTGATCCGGCAATTCTGCTGTTATAAGTATATGCCCCAAAGAATTGGAAGCAGGGGACTAGAATAGATGTTTTTGCACCAATGTTTGCAGCTGCATTATTGGCAATAGCCAAAAGGTGGACACAACCCAAATTTCCATCAACACAGAGATAAGCAAAAATGTGGAATATACATATGATGAAGCATTATTCAGTCTTAAAAAGGAATGACATTCTAATGTATGGTCTAACATGGATAAACCTTGAAATCATTTTGCTAAGTAAAATAAGCCAGACACAAAAGGACAAATATTGTTTGATTCTATTTGAATGACGTACCTAGAACGGTCAAATTAATGAGACAGAAAGTAGAAGTGTGGTTACCAGGTGTTAGGTGGAGAAAGAAGGAAAGGAGAGTGTGTTTAATGGGTGGGTCGATTCTGTTTGGGATGATAAGTATTTTCTGGAGGCGGATGGTGGTGATGGTTGGACAAAACTATTGATACACTTAATACTGAAGTATACAGTTATACATGGTTAAAGTTGTAAATTAAATGTGTATTTTAGGACCAAAATACTTACAAAAAACAAAGAACAAAGAGGCACATGTGAGACAACTTTTCTGGTATTAATACAACCAGTGTCTTTGAAATGAGGCTCTTGCTTTCTTGGCACTACTGTGGGGCATATTTGAAATTTGAGGGAAGAAGAATTTTCACAGATTTGAGAAAATTCTGCATAGAGAAGAAACAATAGTTTGAAGCTCCCTAAAGTTATTACCATAATTTGTGTAAGTGTCCATTGCTGTTCAGAGACAACTCGAGCAAGATTTTTCGGTTTAAGTAATCGATTACATAGGATATGAAGATTTATAACATGCAGGGTGCCAATGCCTGAATAAAATCTTGTTTTAATAACCCAAGAAAGAATTCAAGCACTTGAACTCTTAAATGTTAAACAGTAAAAATAATTATATTAACATATAGAGGTTTCTTTTTTCTTTGATAAGACCATATCTTCATTCTACCTTAATTTCACCATGGCCTCATTACAAATTTCCCCTTGATAAGGCACCTTGTGTCCTTACAGGAGTCACTCCCCTCCCTATGTTGTATGGTAATGGACTATAATCACGTGTTCAGAGGATTTGGAGACACTACAGATCGAGGAGGTTGTCTATGGCTCTGGAAGCTGGAATTGATGGAATTTCCTAACACTATTATGCAAAGATATTGCCACATGAATCTAAGTCTACACACAGAGTAGTAGGTGTATAAATAGAAGATTTCTTTCCTCTCTTGAAAGTTGTATATTCTTCCACAAGAAAGTTTAACCTTGAAATGGAAAACTACATATGGGGATTGCCATCTTCCCCCTTCATGTCTGGCTATCACAAATATGTCTGAGCTATAAAGAGGTGAGAAACTTGAAAACAGATGGCTTCTCTGTTTCTGTCTGTGTGAGTTGTAGAGCATTTGAAGGAAATGCCAATCATGTAGGTTAAAATCTAAGAGCAGTCTACCATTTTATAGCTTTTGCGCTAAAAGCCGTGTGTGAATCACTGCCATATCTTTTCCTTATTGAAATGAATTGAGGGGATTTGCTACCTATTAGGATAATTTTGGTTGCTAATAGTGTATCATTTATATTTAACTGCACAACAAACAGGGACTGATATGGCAATCGCCCAGGACAGTGTGACCTTTCTCATATATTCGTATTAAGCACCTAACCTCCAGTGAGGCACAACAATGAGCTAGTAAAAAGTTCACACATTTTGGAGGCAAAAATTCCTGAGTTTAAATCACTTTATTTATTTTAATCTCCGTGATACCTTCTGTTAAGTGAGGATTGTGGGATTCTAATATATTTACCTAATTTATAAGCCTGTTCCAGAGAAGAGATAAAGTCTTTCATAAATTACTTTGCATAGATGAAACCCTGACAACAGTCATGCGACAACCCACATATCTTCGTCATGTTTTTGAGACGTATCTTGTTAATGTCATTGTATATCACTAGCTAGTATTATACGTGTGTACATATGTTATATATGCATACCTATATATAATATAGTGTTATACATAAGTTGATTGGACATATATTTCATACTGTTAATGTGTGATCATTAAAACTTCCCTTTCGGTAGTGAGCAAGAAGACAGGCATAATAATTAGAATGATTCTAACATTTTTCTGTAACTATTAAAACCAATTAGAGCCATATATCAAAACCACAACAGAAGCTGCTGAAGGACTAAGAAGCTCAGACCTCACTGTTTGAAACTAACTTGGCAGGTTAGGGGTGAATCTAAGCACCATTTGTATTTTTAAAAACACTCTTCCTGGCAATTCTAATTTACTTTCTCCATTTAATACTTCCTGATATGTAAGAATCATACTTCAGCACTTCTGTATTAGATAATAACTCCTTCACACGTGTGTTATTATTGTAACCAGAAGGTAGAATAAATGAGACAGGATGGCTGTATTTACTTCCCATTCCGTCCTATAAACTCACACAGAGGGGCTGCTCTTTTCCGGCCGTGTGTGAGTTTGGGTTAGTGTCTACGGCTTTTAGTCGTTTTCAAATAGTGCAGATCATCTGGCTCCACACATACACGCTCGCAGCTCTGCACAGAATATTCTCAGTTCAGGTATTAATGTTTCCAGTTCAGTGGAACACTGTAAATAGCTGGAAGAGACTTTTCTGTCCGAGCTAAAGCCTGCCCTCGCCCCAGCACAGCTTAAGTGATGAAACCGCTGTTTGCTGCCCCGCAGAGAAGCCTGTCACCCAAAATCTGACATTCTAGATTTGTCAAGTGCCAATCAGACACTACTCCGCAACGTCCTCTGGGGGACGCTTAAATGAGCTTTTAAATGGTCACCCTGGAACCTCTTTCATTTGAATAACACATGTCTTACAGAAAAAAAAAGTGAAATATTCAACTTCCATAGTGTAGAAGGAAAGATAGCCAATAGCGTTTGGGTGGAAAATTGAGGAAATGATGGGCGAGAAAAGGCGATTTTATGTTACTGTCTAAAGTGATAAAAGTAAAAATAAAACGCTGGGATTTCAGAATCTGATTTAAATTGCAAAGGTTACCAATGGTACTACTAATAAAAGAAGAGTTAAAATTAGAGAACAATTGATGACTGACATGAATGAACAGGTTCTTACCTTTCAGGGTGTGGAATCATAAACGATTACTTGAATTGATAAGCAAAAAAAATCATACATAAAAATAGGATCGTAAGTGGGGAAGTTAACAACAAATGTTGAAAGGTACCTCAGCCACGCTCACTCTGAAGTGTTTCTGAAGCTGGAGAAGAGTGTGGCAGAATATGGTAGCCTTCTCTCACACTGATTCCATTAGCATCAATAAAAACATTTTAAAAATAATCACATGACTTTATTACACTGACCTTTTTAACATAAGTTCATTGGGTGAGTCCTTTCTAGACATACTGGAAATTTAATAATGAAAATTAAGTCAATATTATCTTAATTTTTTGCCAGTAATAATTACCAAAAATGAGGTTAGGTATTCATCGTAGTAATGATATTTAATAAATCAATAATTAAGTTGTTGGGGATCTTCCATTACATTGGAGAGTACTAACTGATTCGCTAAGCTTTTTAAGCAGTGAGTTGTGTTACAGCCGCAGTGGAGCTCCAAATAGTCAGAAATGGGAGTTCAGACTGGAGCTCCCACAGCGCAAAAATGCCCTGACTCCTGTCTCCTTTTCTGTATCCTCCTGGCTTCTGTCTCTAAGTCTTATCCTTTTGTACTTTCTGTGACCGTGAGCGCTCTCCAGTGTTTTCAAATCTTTGCTCTGTTATCTGGCTGGATATATCCACTTTCAAAGGTTTGTGCATGTTGGTACATGGTCCTTTCAAAGCTTTTTTTTTTTAACTTGCAAGATTGTTTAGTTTAAACGGATACACTAAGTGCCTGGATCACACAGTGCCTGGAACATGGAGCCTACATTGTATGAAGGGGCTGCCTAGACCTGGCTAGATTATGAGTGAATAAGTGCATAAACCAATGAATTTATAGAAAGAAAAATGTTTAAACTGCTTTTAAGATATAAGGAGATTCTTCAAACAGAAAACATTGCTCTGTAACATTTAGTTACGGCAGAAGGACTAGACCAGTGAGGACTGACCTGTTTCCTAATCAAGAGTGATGACAGAAACAGTGTGACCCTTTGTCCAGCTGACTGTACCCTGTGTCCATCCTCAACCTGTATTCCACAGGTTAGATTTTATTTCTAAGGAGGCATACATTTTTACATATACTTTTATTATTAATTGTACATCTTAATAATTATATTGTCTTACATAAACTGTGGTAACATTCACCCATTGTCAGATCAAGTTTTTCCATTCTGATTATCAAGTGAAAATTGAGTTTTTCTTAAAGCAACTGATCTTTCTCTAACTTCCTTTAGTTAAGTTAAAAAGTGACTACTTCTTGGTTTTATGATAGATCAAAGGATCTATAACCCCATCAAAACAAAGCTTATTTGCTACCAATTACAATACATTTGGTATACAGTGACATGCCATTCATTTTCCATGAGGACTTTATTACTGAAGCTTCATTCAGTTACTTCTAATGAAGATTCTGGCAGTCTCAGTCACCCCCTTGTTACTATAGCAGTGTGGGTAGCTTTTACAGTGAATGGCTTAAAGTTTAATTCAATTTTATAAAACATCAAGGTGCATTTACTTTGTCCTGTGTATGATATTGATGAGTATGCAAGATGAGGTTAATGCAATGGGTAAAATAAATCAATTCTATGTCTCAACTAATAGCCTTCGTAGTTTAGCAAGCCACATAAAAGTTTGCTTTTAAATGGACACTTAGGCTAATTTGACAGAATGCTTGCCATTAGGCAACAATTACTGCCATTAGAGTGACGTTTTTTCCTTCTATTCCTAGCCGAATCCAGGAAAAAGGAGAGGTAGGGAGAAAGGGGGACACACTGTTTACTTCTTATGTTGAATTGTAGGACCTGTGAGTCAGACCTGTTATGCCTGCATAGCTGAAGCAACCAATACATTTTCACAACCAGTCATTTTTACATGAAACGCACTGTGTCTATTACTTAAAATTATATGCCATATACATGATTGCTCACAGGGAAAGGAGATTTGTTTCTGAAGTTGTGTTTTGTATCATAGCATTAGCGACTTCCAATTTTTGAAGCGAAATAGAAAATTTCTACACAAACTGTACACATATCAAGGTTGTAAAAAAAATTAGCTTTAGTATTGTAATAAAACGTTAAATAGATTTTTCTGAAAATTTGAATCTTCACAGGATAGTGAATTTGAGTGCAGGTGTAAAACCTGAAGCATTAACACTCGCCTGATCTCTTTCTCTTTTCCGTCCCCTCCTCCCCTCCTCCCCTTTCTCCTTCCGCCATTGTGTCTGCCCTCTGTCCCCTTTCTTCCACGGTGCAGTGCGGGCGCAAAGCCTGTGCCGTTTTCAATGAAAATAGATATTCCGGCAACACAATTCAGTAGTATGTTGCAGAATACTCTTCTTATGTACTCCTGGAGGTCAGAGAGGCAGAGGAATAAAAACCTTATATTCCAAACATTTTCTAATAAGAAAACCAGTTGTTCTGAAATTTCCTTTTGTCACGTTGTCGATCTAATATAAATGTTTTTTTTTCAAAACCAAAGCAGATATTAATTACTAAAAATTAAATATTTTGAAGTTTAATTTCTTACCCAGATTTTAAGAAAATTTGTCAAAGGGAGTGGGGGGAAACGGGGACATCTGTCATAGTGTCAATAATAAAAATAAGGAAAAAAAAATACATAAAAATAATTTTAAAATAAACAATAAAGTCACTTTTTTAGGGAGGAAAAAGTTGTACAAACTGAGTTGGGATTGGGAATCCTTCCTACTGCTTGTCTTTGCAAATAAAGTTTTATGGAAATACAGCCATGTCTATTTCTTTACATATTGCTTCAGGCTGCTTTGACACTACGATGGTAGAGCTGAGAAGTTGCAACAGCTGCTATGTGGCCAGAAAGGTTAAAATGGTTACTATCTGTCTCCTTCTAGCAAAAGTCTGCCCACCACTGCACAGAACATGCATTTATCTTGATACTCTGACCTTCTAGTCAGAGTGAATCGTCACGTTGGTACAAGGCCACTGCCTCACAACCTAAGATGGTCCTTCAGTCAACCATCTAAAACCTTTCCTATGTGCCCGGTGCTTTGCCAAGTGATGAGAAGACAAAATGTGGTGAGACAGGCCTTGGCGATAAGGAAATAAGCAGATAAAAATCTTAATATAATGTGCTAAGCTTGAATAAAGATAGGCTCATTCTGTCACTCTTTTATAGTTCCTATGGTGTGCTATAAAAATCACACTTGTGCCCTTCACACTTCCAGTTACCCAAAGCAGCAACTCCCTGAAGAGTGAAGCACAGCAGCCTTTGACTTCTGAGAGCACTGCTCTTTAAACATTTTGAGATCCGTAGAGATAATTCACAGCTACAGTACCCCATAGCTACAAGCTAAGAATGGTGTTATTTGCCTTACTGGCATAATTATTCCTATTTTTCT
This sequence comes from Carollia perspicillata, assembly GCA_004027735.1. NCBI lineage: Eukaryota > Metazoa > Chordata > Mammalia > Chiroptera > Phyllostomidae > Carollia > Carollia perspicillata. The sequence continues at coordinate 5,710 of PVKM010013903.1, read as the reverse complement.
ATGTGCTTCCTCTGCCTATGCTCCTTTCACATGTTTTTTCATTAAACAAGATACATATTTAAAAAAAAAACATTAACCTTTTATTCTACTTTAAACTGAAACTGGGTTGCACCATAATGTGCTTCGACTCTGTGAGGATATACTGAACATTAACTAAAGTAAAGGGACAAATCTGGGGGCCTGGAGTAGAGGATATTAATAAAACTCCTTTTACTCTCTCACCTGGTTTATCTTTTACCTCTTTTCTACATCACCAAATAATGGATTCAAAGACGCAGGTTTTGCTAAAGGAGGTCAAATTTGATGAACAGAGGTAAGCAGAGAATGATGAGTCAGTATTTCCTTATCCGTTTTCCTCTAGCATCACTGCTGGCTTTACGGAGAAGCTATCACACGTCCAGCACTGTGCTCAGTGATGACGCCAAGCTTAAAGCTTAAGCAGAAATGGAATTTGAATTGTGTGATTTTATCCATCTTGCAATCACTCGTATACCACAAATGTGCTCCAATTTACCTGTACAGTCTAATTTCTCTCTAGTTCAAAATATCTTGTCTTTGTAAACTGTCTTTAATTTTCAGGCATTGCTAATTGTCCCAATATCTGTGTTAAAGGAACTCATTATGCATCTCTTGGTTGCAGTACCTAACTTATTTTATGGAGGGTTGTGTGTTTACTTGTAAGACTTTTTTACTAACTTGTCAGCTTTCTCAGTTCGTGCAGAAGCTGTTCCCTTCTTTTCCTTTTTTTCTTCCAGGCTCCAACATAGTGCCGGCCTGGCATGGCCTAGGCACTTAATAAATATGCGTGGGAGCATGTGATTGAAAAACTAGTCCGCTATCATTATCAGTTTTTATGAACACACATTTAACTGGAAATTATAACATTCTTTTAAAAAACAGAATATATTGATCTAAGAGGATAGTTTTACATAAAAAATTTCATCATACTTGGACCTGATTGTTACTTTTAAAATATTTAGTTAGGATTGATAATGTCAGCACTATTTGAAGACTGTTGAGGCTGACAAATAATCAGAACTCCAGGGTTTCTATGATCACCCTTACCAGGTGTACACCGGATCCTAAATTGAAAAGAGAAACTGTGTTGGGGAATGGAGATGTGTTTGGGAAAATACAGTGTTATGAGTGTTAGACTTGCAGATTAAATATCTACAAACTTCCAGGCTAATGAGGCCGTATTATGAGATATGAGACTATGTTAAAATACTTATTTCATAAGTTCTAAGAGGTACATATTTATATCCTCCAAAGACAATGCCTGACATATGGATATCCACCAGCAAGAGATGACTGCAAAGTATTGCCTGAGTATTAAAATAACTACTGATATTTTAATACTTTGCACCTGAAGAAAATTCTGCCACTCTTCACTCGCACTGCAGTGGCTTCTCAGGTGATGTCAGTTGCAGGTGTTTGTTGAAATAGTGTGGAGGTTTTTCTAAAGACACTGAATTTCCTCATGCCCTTTGGAATGCAAAGTCGTCTTCTCTAGGTGGGCACTTGTATCCCTGTGAATAAGGCTCCAAGCATGAAAGATAACACCAGGCTGGCTCCCTGTACAGCTTGCAAGACACAAAATAATGGGAATCAAAAGACATAAGAAGGACATAAGACACATGTTCAGGGAACACAGGTCAATCCTGGTATATTTACTTGTATATCTTATTTTTTATTTTAAACCTGGAGGATGATGTGTTTTCATCAACAATTAACATGCATCAGTAAGACATGGGAACCTATTTAGTTGTGCTTTTAAATTTCCAAGCAAGCCCTGTTCTTTTCCAGAGCACTTTGAAATGGAACATTTTAAAGAAAAAAAGTTATTGACTCAAAGCTATAAAATGAAGATGTGCTGTTAACAGAAGACTTCAAAGTAAATAAGTTGTACAGTTTTATGCTACAGAGACCTACTCTCTGATCTTGGGAGAAAATGCACATTTTATTGACCATGCATGATGCCATAATAAAGGTCTCTATACTTCTAGGATCCAACTTTTTTCTTTTGTAATTGACTTAATGATCATTTTTTTTTCTGTCTAGCCTTTGCTTATTTGACAGAAAGAATATGAAGCTGGTATATGTGGCACTTTGTACATACCTAGTCTTTGTATTGTAAGAGCAGGACTCACAAGGTGCCATCGTGCCATTGTGACAATGACACAACTCTCCTTTTAGTCCCCACCACCCCTTCTCCTGCTCCTGTAAGAAAACTGCCAAGTTCATGACTTGCCATGACTTTCGTAGAAAGTTTAGAGCCCTGGATTTGCTTTAAGTCACAATCATAGTATAATAATTCTGAGATTTGAATGTATAATTTTGGACAATAATTCAAAGACAAACGATTAATGTCACAGTCTTGCCTCCTCATTAGGGCTTCCTGCCATGGGAGTGGACACATACATGGTGCTTCTGTCTCCCTCACCGTCTCCCCCTTACACCCTCCTCACTCCCCCACTAACTGCCAGTACAGAACCTTCCCAGTTTGGAAGGCAGGGATTGAAGGAAAGGGATTCAGGGCTCTTTCCCACTTAAACACTCTGGGCCATAAAAATAGGAAATCTACCAAACACAAATATGCAATGACACATTTTATAGATGATATAGATATAGAATCATATATGAATAAAATATAAAATCTTTTACAATATTTAAAGTATTCAAGCTGATTCTACCCCTCATGCATGCGACCATGAACTTGTCAGAAGTGTAGGGCCCCTCAGCTTCAGCTCCCAGGTCTGCACTGAGTCCTCTCATTGGCTGGCCATTCCCCATCAGCCCAGTTTTCCGTGCTCCATTTAAACCAGGCTCTGCCAGTGAAATCTTCTTGCACTTTTCATGTCATCTGCTTGATCAGGACTTAAAACGTATTAAGGCTGGATTTTTTTTTCCTTTTGGGTTCACATTTGGCCACGGGGAAACCCGTCAGCATCCATTTACCCACCTAAGGGGGAATTTGTTCCCAGATGCAGCACAGCCCTGCTTGGCTTCCCTGACAGAGTAACTCACCACCATCACTCCTATTACTCAGATGTCCTGGGCAGGAATCTGATGCTGGGTCACGGAGGAATCCCTCCAGGAGAACCATCTCAAACTCTTCAAGTGGTCCTCTGAAAGTCCCTCTGGCTACGCTTTAGGAGAAAGAACTAACACTATAGCCTACGTTGAGGAAGAGGATTGGACTTGCAGCTGTATCTCCAGTAATCTGTCCTATAAACTTTCCCTACCCTCTTTCAGATTCTAGACCTGTGTTCTCAACCCTGGGGCTTGCGTCAGGGTTGACCACCCTTGTTCAGTCCCTGACCACTCTGAGTGCAAGCTAGACCAAAAGCATTCACATTACTGTGAGCTTGTTTGGAACGAAACAGCTCAGGTCTCACCTGAGACTGACTGGATCCAAGTCCACGCCTGAGATCCTCTGGTGATGTGTATCCACATTAACATTTGAGAAGTGTGCTCTTCTAGACTAGCGGGGCTCAAACTTCAGTGAGCTTTGTAATCATCTGGAGAGTTCATTAAAACAGAATTCTAGACCCTCCATTCAGGTTTCTGATTCAATAGATCTGGGATGGGGTCTCAGAACTTGTACTTCCAGCCAAGTTCCAGGTGTTGCTGATGCTGCTAGTCAGGGAATCATACAGGGAGAACCACTGAGTTTATCCCTCCGCTGTCCCTTCTGCAGCTGGAGACCTGGCATCATCAAGCAGTTGAAACGTGCTCTGCATTGAGATGTGCCACATGTATAGAACTCACACCAAATTTCAAAGTCTTAATGTGGAAAAATGCAACACATCACATCTATAATTTTTATGTTTATTATAGGTTCATATGCTAGTATCTTACCTATAGTGAGTTAATGAAAACATATTATTAAAACTAATTTAATGTTTTTAGTGTTTACTATTTTTAATGTGACTACTGGCAACTTTAAAGTTATAAATGTGGCAGACATTATACTTCTGTTGGCCGGCACTCTTTCTTCTGGCCTCCCCTTGGCTGAGGGCTTCCTGTGGGGTTTCCAAAATGGATTCTTTTTCGCCTACATTGCAATTAATTATTCAGTTAGACAAATACTATATGATCTTACCTATAAGTAGAACTTAATGAACAAAACAAACAAGAAAGCAAAATTATAAATAGAGACATTGAAATAAAGAACAAACTGACAGTAACCAGAAGGGAGAGGAGAGGGGATAATGGGAGAAAGAAATGGAAGGGTCATCAAAGAACATGTATAAAGGACCCATGGACAAAGACAAGGGGGTAGGATTGAGGGTGGGAGCGGGGATGGGTGGGGCGGGGGTGTAGTGCAGGTAAAATGGAGACAACGGTACTTGAACAACATCAACAAATAAATAAATAAATAAAAATATTCAGTCATGCATCTTAATTTGGTATGCCATATTTAACAGATTTGGCACCTTAAGGGAAATCATAATTTTAAAATTCTGAGTTACACATATAATAGTTTGTTTAATCAGCATAGAAATTATGATGAGGGTGTTTGTATTTTCCAAATGAGAGATCTAAAGAGAGTAACTTACCGAAGGTCCTCTAACTAGCAAGTGAAATCCAAGGATAGGTGGGTGGGTCTGACTTTCAGCTCCACATTTTTCACTTCACCGTGCAGCCTCCACTCCGGCACAGCGATATGCAGACATTTGTTCTCATGAATTATTTGGATACTATCTGCTCTGATTTGTATAATTCTATGTCTGTACATGTTTAAATATGAGCTTTGTCAGCAGCAGCTTATTTTTTGAACAAGGCAAACTTTTCTTCTCAATAAAGAAGTCTAACTCTTCATTGTAAATGTTCACATTTTTAAATGCATTATAGCACTCTAATTGTTTTGGCTGATATATCAACACAATTCTGTTCTCAGACCTGGGACCCCAAACATCCCATTGTGTAATTACTTTATAGTTACAATAATATATAATAGAAGTACATTCAATCTGTGTAACTCTACTTTTGCTCTTTCTTCTATATTTGTACAAAACTTTGGAGTAGCCTTCTATTTTCCTGGTTTCATGAGTGGTCAAAACACTATGATGGTACAAAGCAATAGATAGTCTCTCTGGAGCTGAATGACTCATGCTAATGTGCCTCTCTGTGATGCTTCCAAACCAGTAGGCAGTATTTTCCTCTTCTAGTTTTTATACGCTTTGTTATAAATACTTCTAGTTATATCACTTTAAAAAGTTTATTGTAATTGTCTTTTGCATGTCCGTCTCCTTGATTAGATGATCTTCTTGAGGACAGGGGATAGATGCATACATAGATATGTCTACATCTGTATCTCCCTAGGAACATGTATGCAGGAAATATATGATCTCCCTTGAACTTAACTCTATGTTGAAATGCTTTTAAATCTAACAGAGAAATCCTTGGCTTTATTTGTAGTTTTTCCTTGACTGTCAGGATGAGTAAAGTTTCATAATATTAAAATTATATAATTCTTAACATGTCTGAATATGTCCACTTAAAATTCCTACAGTGAATAATAGTGGATCATAGGTACATAAATTAAGGACTACACGTTTCCAAAAAAATTGGAAATTTGATTTTTATATTGCTAATTAAAACAAACATTTGTGTTTGCATTACTTTCCAAAATGACCATCTCTGTCATCTTATGAAGATATTTTAAACTATAGAAAGAATGTGATCTAAGAATAAAACCCAATTT
>PVKM010013902.1:0-29684 GCA_004027735.1 Carollia perspicillata | reverse complement strand
TGGAATCTGTCTGTAGAAAATAACCCAAAATACACAGGCAATTTTACATATGCATAAAGGTACACATTGAAGCATTAACTTCAATTTTTTTCCCTTTACAAAGTATGTTCTTTTAGAAGACATAAAAATAAGCAAAATGTATCATTACTAACAGATCCCTTCACAAGTAATGGTTTTGGGATTTTGGTGTGTATTTTTTTAAGTGGGACATGTATCATATATGTAATTATGAAATGTGGAAAATAAACTTAATTCTTTTAGACTTAGGAAGAGATTTGATTGGCCATCTCAGGAATGCATCAGTTTCAGGAACACCAAGAAAAAATTGGAAACTAGGTTAGGGATAATTAACTCACTCATTTTAGGAATATTTTATACAACCAACGCTCTTTAACCACTTCCTTACTTAAATCTTTTACTCTGAGTACTGCCCCACCCCCCATTGGGTTCTGAATTACTATTCTTAAATGCCTCTTACACTACTACTTACACTACTATAGACTGAAAAAGTACAGGCACTTTTTCCACGAAGTTGACTTCCAGTTCTGTATACCAGTAGAGGTAAATAATAGCCCCATCACTAGGATACGCTTTTATTTTTTTCTTAACTATGATTCAATACATAAGAAAAAATGGTAAAAAATTGGAAGCATTCGTAAAGTCTAGAGATTTGACATTCTTCATGTAATGGAATACTGTACGACAGTAAAAAACCTCTAAAGCATAATGTAAATGAAAACAAGGCATAAAATATTTAGAGTAAAACATTGAAATAAATGTTAGTATCATACATAATACTATACTGTTTATAGATGGCTATAGATATATACATAATATACAAGTATAGCAAGAATACATGCCCAACCTCGAGATAGTAGTTGCCTCTGATGATAGGAAGGGAATTGGATCAAAGAACAGTACAAGGATCATTAACCTATCAATGGCCTTTTATTTCTTAGGAGAAAAAATCTCAAACAAATATGGCAGTATGCAAATTGGTTGAATTTGAGTATGAGTATATTGAGTATTTTTTATATTATCCCTTTTTTCTTTGTTTTTGAAATATTGCAAGATTACATGTTTTGAAAGTAAGTGTACTTTTCAAATTTGTTCATATTTGAACTAAGGCCAAATAGAGAAAAATTTTTATACTAGTCATAATTTAGCTGTGTATATATAATAAAATAGTAACGAATGACTCCCTTATAACCACAAGTAGTTAACTACAGCAAATAAAATGACTTCGAAGGGTTTTCTGTCTTGTTTTTGGAATGTCGAGTACTTTCTAAAGGTATTTAGGGTCTGTTGAATCTTAAGAAAGGTGAATGGTTCTTAAAATTATTCAGACAACGATTGGGGTGATTGAGTGTGATGTACAGTTCCATAGATGACAAGTTAATAATTTTCCCCTATAACTTAACATGGAAAGGCAAATATGTTTAGAAAGAAATTGTTGTGCAGTAAGATTAAAAACTCAGTTTATTTCTTACGAAGAGAGAAATGGGATATCTTTCAGCCTCTTGATGGTGATACTATACTATGCTAGTTTCACAGATAACGAACATCCTGAGCTCTTTTCTTTTGGAAGAATTATTTATTTGAAACCAGTAACTGTTGTGTTTGCATTCAGAATTTTATATAAAGGTATTTGCCTCTGAGATTTTAGACATCTGACCTCTAAATTAGTAAAAGGCACTATACAACTTTGTCCTTTCAAAATAATATTAAATGTGCTTGTTTCTTATATGACACATGGCACTACTAACATACGCATAGTCAAGCATATTCTTCTCTCGCTAGTGCCAAAATCTGTCTCGTTATTAAAGAAAACTTTCCATAAGCAGATCTGTGATAACTTACCCTAATAGAAGGATTTTCACTTGAGTTTATGGTCATTGTCTTCTAACAAAAGCTTGACTAAATGATATAAATGTTTAGTGGGAGATACTGTACCAGAGTGTATTCAATGAAAATTAGATTTGGGGGCCATGTTGCTAAGGCACAGATTTGTAGGAGATGCTGACCGTTGCTTGGACATGCTACAGCCATTAACTTCCAAGTGTGTTGTTAGAAATTTATAAGGAAGAAATATGTAAGCCCATCATGTAGGGAAGATATTTAAATTTCTGTGATGGACTCAAATGTTTGAGCGTTAAGTTTTTTTTTTTTTAAAGAATGATGTCTGGTGTCACCAAACTTAGATATATTAAATAGAACATATGGTTCTTCTCCAAAAATCAGACACCTAGTAAATTACGATTGTTGATCTTGTATGTATCAAAGTTTGGACTTGAAAGCAAAGGGACTCTAGCTTGGAGTGTGTTCTGCTTAGCAACCAACTTGTTGTCTACTGTTTTGCCACTGAATGCACGTACTCATGGCTCATAAGTGTATCTGCAGCCAGCTGGCCTCAACCGGACAATACTTCATTCACCTAATTTCCAGAATAGTCAAGCAAAGACATCAGCTCATTGTTTTTAGTCATGAGGAAATTTACTCGTAAACTTCAAGTAGTAGGGCACTGATCTCAAATGCCCCTGAACTAGAGAAATTGCCTTCTAATTCAGGAATGTCAAGTCCTTGGAATTCAGAACTGCTTCATTCATTGTTTTTCTCTTTAAAAATTCATGCAAGTATATTGTTTGAAAAACATGGCCTCTGAAATCCTAGAAAGGAAATTATAGCTCCGAGTAGAAAATATATGTTAAAATCTAAGAACTCTTTTAGAATTTTTATATGAAAACAAAAATTTAGGAAGTTTGATTTGTGTCCAGACTTTTATTTTCTACCTTGATCCTCATGATGATTTTCTCTCCTAGAAAGCAGCAGTTTTGTTGGCACGTGAAGCTTCAGTTTCCTCAGAGTCAAGCCATGTATATAGAAAAAAGGTATAGCATTGCCACTTGCTTAATTATCTATTAAGAACTTACTTGTTTTTATTATGTCTCTGTATTTAAAATAAGTCGTTAACTTAAATGTGATGTCAATAACTATATATTAGTAGTAGGAGGGGTAACTAAGTTGTGTTGTAGTGATATAATGAAATGCTAAATACCATTGAAAATGAATAACATACAACTGCCATATCAATATGGATGAATCTTAGAAATAATGTCGAGGGAGAAAAGCATGTTAAAGAAGAATGCATGTAGTATATAGCTCTCTGTAATATGAAAGAAAAATGTGGTTTGGGGGAAAACCAGAGAGGTGGTAGAACTTTAAGGCAAATGATGTTTACTTCAGCACAGGGAGCACACATTAAGGAGAGGGATGCACGGAGAATGAAAAAAGCTGGAAACTTCTTAAGCTGGGTATATATATAGGAAGTGGAAAATGACCCAAAATACTACTATGCAAAGAGATTACTATTGTTAGCAATGTGCTTCCCACAGAAAATACAGTTTGGGGGATATGTACATACGTGTACTCATAATTGGAAGTAATTTATATAGTTTTTATGCTTTTCTCATTATTATGAACATTTCCAGATATCATTTAAAAGTTTTAATGGTTGTATTTGATTTGGGTTATAAAAATTTTGAAGTTGATTTTTAAGTAATATACTTAACATATATCCACATGATGCATAAATCCTCTCTTTGTCATTGTCATATAGATTTGAATGGAATACTTTCTTATTTAAAGCTACACACCAGACTAGGGAGGAGGAGAGAACTTAAATTTTACAGATAGGACTCTATAGCACATTAGTACATATGAATATGTATAAATGTTTGAGGACAGTTACTAATTCAAAACAGTGTCTTAATTTTGCTTCTACAGCTTTATCATTTAAACAATGTGCATTCATATAGGAAAGTTGGGAAACCTAAAGTACTTTGTTTCTAGGGAAAGCAGTATCAAGTTTTTAACCTGGCCTTATGATTTAGAATGAATAAACTTGCACATGCACTGAAATCAGTATCATCTGAAACCTTTTTTCAGATTTTTTATTTTTGTAACTTTCAAATGTAATTCATCCTGACTTCTTTCTTTTCATCTTTGAGCACAGGTGTGTGTTAAAAGAGGCTTCATATTTTTATAATTAATTTATGGAGAGCCTCTCAAAATAATATTTTTTAAGACTTTGTTAAATGGGTCCAAGAAGTCTTTTTGAGCTATTTTTCTAAGTAATTTTTGCTTAACAAGCCATTATATTTTGCCAAGATTAAAATAAAAGGTCTGTGTTCACTTACTTAAACAAAAAAAAATCACAAGATTTAGTGATTCTAAGTTAATACTTTCAGTAGAAAATTATAATAAGTTTTGGTTTTGTTTTCTTCTCTGTTGGGAAGGGTACCAGATGATAAAACTATTAATGAAATTTTAAGACCGTACATTGACCCAGAAAAATCTGATCCTGTAATTCGTCAAAGGTATGTTTTTAAAATCGTGTCACTTTCTGAAATTATTTAACATGTGGAGGTATTTGTTATGTGCATATTTATTATGGAAAGTTATGACTATTAGAATGTGATGTGTCGATGCCATTTACTTTCTGTCCCATTTTCTTGCTTTTTACTCAAGGCTTTGTCAGAGATAATGTGTTTGGATAGTAATTAATAGTAGTTCGTACTTAATCTACTGTGTCCCAGATACTCTTTGAAGCAGATAATAATGTATTAATTCATTTAATCCTCACATTAGCCCATTCAAGAAGATTGCTGGTATTACACCCATTTCACAGAAGGGGATACTGAGCCATAAAGAGGTTAAGTGGCTTCATGTAGCTAATAGGCAGGGAAGCTAGGATGCAAACCCCAGCAGTCTGGAGTCAGGGTCTACACTTTTAACCCTGAAACGGAACTGCCTTTCAAGTTGAACCAAAAACTGAAAATTAGGAGTTTCCAAGTCACTGTTACAGACAGGAAATCTTGTTTCAGCCAAGTCTTCATAAAATTAAGAAAGATATACTCTGTCTCCTGTCCAGGACAAAAATAATTAACATAGCCCAGTGGAAAGAGTCAGTAATGAATGTCTAGGTTAGAATAGCGAGCTCTTTTCCTTATGAGCTATGTGATCAGGAGCAAGTTACTTAACCTCTGGGCCTCAGTTTTTTCCATTAATAAAATGAGATAGATAATAATCTACCAGATACAGTTGTTAGGAAGCTTAAAAAGTAGCATATATAAAGTTCCTAGCACAGGGCCCAGCACGCAGCAGGCAGTGCTTTAAAAAGGAACTGTTATTGGAGTAGAAATCAGTAGTGTTCCTGGGCAGGAACCCAGTTGACTTTCTTCTTACCACGTGGTACCTGCTTGGGATACGAATGCTTGGTTTGGTTCCACAGTAACCTGGTGTTTAAAACTCGTACTGTGTGGGTTCTAAGGGGTCTGATTTAGTTTAAGTTAAGTTTACCATCGCCTTTTGATAAAGGGTAGTGTCCAAACTGAATGAGATCCATGTCACAGATCGAGCAGTGTCTCAGGATGGGTATAATAATTGGGTTTCATTCTGACTACTGATAATCCCTTTTTACCACTGGTCATATATTTGGCAATAAAACAAAATACCTGCCACTAAGTAGAATACATTTTAAAATAAAGTGAAATAGCAAGATTAATTTACTGAATTAATTATATTTTTTATTTAAGTTACTTAATTATACAGAGAGAAGAGAGGTTATTTTTTAAAATTCAGATCCTTGGTTAGAATATATCTTTAAACCTTTCTCTGTGCTTGTATAGATAATTTCCAACTCATAAATTTTTACTCGTAAATGATCCTCCATGGACACTATTTTGACATATATTAAACATCAATTTTGCTTTTTCAATGTGACATTTTTATTTCAGGTTGAAAGCCTACATTCGCTCTCAGACTGGGGTCCAAATTTTAATGAAGGTCGAAAATATGCAACAAAATTTAGTAAGGTAAAATTGCTCCCACACTATTTCTTTAAATATTTTATAATTCTGTAATATAATTAAGTAACTTGATTAGGTTAAGTAGCTAGTTATAGAAATTATCTGGCTATAAATAAAGCTAGGGCTTTAAAAAATGACTTTCAAATTAAAATTTTTAAATAATCACCATTATAAGATGAATTCGGTTGAAAAATCACCCTGGTTGGAATATTTTAAAATAACATCATGTGCAACTGAAAGTTGCATTTTAACTTCATTTCAATAAATATTCTCTGCAACAGAGTTCCAGTGTTCAAGCTGTTTCTGGAAATACAAAAATTCTTGTGACCAGCCAGCTGATCATTGCATATATTGCAGTGGAAAGAACACTGCATACAGATGTGAAGGGAGCCAGGCTCTGACGAACCGGAGGATTTGATCAAGTCCTCAGTGTCGCCGGCCTCCGTTCCTTCTTAAATGGGCTGAAGTAGACTACACCGAATGATCTCGGAGAGTCCCTGCAGAGCCTGCTGACATGCCAGTGTGCGTCAGCGCACTGAGTTGCAAACTACTGATCTTTTAAGGCTCCTGAGGCTTTTCCCATCCCTATTGTTTAATTAACAAAACTAATATATCCAGTTCAGACTAGATCTGGTTAGTCTTGTCTACAATTCAGTCTGCTGGTACGGCTTAGAGGTTTGAGAGTCCAAGCTGTGAAAGCAGAGCTTCATATGAATCCCAGCTCTGCCTGCTACCAGTTGTTAAGTAAATCATATAACTTCACTTGCCTTAGTTTTCTCACGTCTAACACGAGGGTGATAATACTGTCATGAGAGATTAAGTTAACTCATTTTGCATATGGTAAGTGCATGCTTTTATAACTACTACTACTACTACTACTACAGATAGATTCTTACAAAAGGTCTATACATAAGATTATTAAGATTTTATAACTAAGAATGGATCTAAACATGAAATATTGACCACTTCTCTTACCAACATATCTCAAATACTCCTAGCTTTATATTGTTGTGCATGGTTCATTGATGAAAAATTCAAGTTTTCTATCACATAGTCCTTTCCTTAGACTCATTAGTTCAATATATTTACTGGCAGTTAATTGTTTAACTTCACTTCTTCCCCTAAAAGATTGGGGATCCCAAATAAGATAAGAATAGAAAATTATCTGGTTTCTGCAAAGGTAGTTATCCAGAGTTATATCAATGTTAACCAAAATCAATTATTTCTTAAATAGGTAATCACTTATGTTTAACAAAATCCTAAAGTGAATTTAATATAATTCATGTTTAAACAAAATAATTTGCATTGCTCCCTTAGAATTTACCTTTGGCCAATCATTAATGTTTTTCTTCTTTTTTTATCTATATTTCCTCTTCCAAATTTAGTTCCTTTCTTACTTTGCACAGTATTTTATCTAGTTAGTTCATGTAAATGTTACTCATTTTTCACCATGGTGCATAATTGATGAGTATATTGTGGCTTTGGTCTCATAAGCCTGCTAAAGGAACATTGTCTGAACGTTCTTATGAAAAGTGAAATGGCTTTTGGATAGTTGTCTCATTTCCACTTCCCTAGGCCATGAACTAACATGTTCTCCCAGTCTTCTCCTGACAACTTGCCAACACATCCAACCATTCTAGCGCTTGGGCACCTTTCTGAGCATTTGCCAAGTCCTTGTCAGAGGCTGCTGGTGTGGGGACAATACACAAATGGCTCCAGAAGGAATGGAAGGGAGACCGTCTAAGTGCTGTCCGTCTCAGTTCAGGAAGTTCTTATTCTTAAATGCTGGTAGGAGAGTAAAACTGATTGCCTCATCGTTTCCTTCGTGTGCACTTACCTGACCCTGAATAATTACAAATAATAGCCACAGGCTGCTGTTTTAATGGCTATATGAGTGGGATTGTTTATTTTATTTTTTAAGTTAATATGTATGTATTTGAAACACCAAACTGCTTTTATAGAATTAAATACAAATATCTATTTTTGGCATCAACTTCAGCACATTCACCTTATTTACTTCTAATCAGCCAGATAATTAAACTTCTTTACCAAAGTTAAGGAAAGTAACCTATATCATTTTGATACAGTTGCTAAGAACAAAATGTTTTGGGGGTGTTTTTGTTTGTTGTAGTTTTGTTTGTTCTATTTCTATTTCCTTCATTAACCTGAAAGGAAAGGTTTGTTATATTTTCATAGTAAATCAAGGGAAATTGGACTGTGTCCAATGAAGAAATGCGTCAGCTTACTAAACCAGTTAAACTTGAATCTTTGTCCAAATGTTTTCTTCTCGCAAAATTCAAGGAAACCGAAATTGTATGTGATAAAGGGTAAATGTAAGATACTGGGTATTTTAAAGTTTATGCTATAGGACAGACTGCTTGGGCCCAGATAGCATCCATTTATTTTATTTATTTATTTTTAGAGAGTGGAGAAAGGAAGGAGAAAGAGGAGAGAAACATTGATGCGCAAGAGCTACATCGATCAGTTGCCTCTTACACTTCTTACTGGGGTGGGGCCTGGCCCACAACCCAGGCATGTGCCCTGACTGGGAATCGAACCTGTGACCTTCGGGTTCACAGGCTGGCACTCAGTGTACTGAGCCACACAATCCAGGGAAATAGCATTAATTTTTAACCTGGAAATACATATTATAAATTCATGAAGAGGCAAAGGGGATAGAGATCTCAATTTGTCCTAGCAGACCAGGGTTTTCTAGGAGTGTGGCAGAAATGGATGACGTGACCTGGGTATAGAGGTTGGGAAGACCATTTCTTACAGTTGCACAAGAAGAAGTCAGGGTACGTGGAAGCCATAACACAGGAAAGTGCCAGTAGATCATATGGTTTATTTTAACAGAGTCAAAGAGGGTAAACCTGAACCAAGAAAAAGGCCAAAGAAATGCACTGAAAGGTCAGATGACTCAACTTCGGGCTTCATTTTCCTTAGGTCCTTTACTTTCTCTTATTTTACAGCCTTCCTTCTTTAGGAACCCAGCGAGGACCAAAGTTGGGCCTTGGGTTTATCTTTATCTCCAAAGCGGGGGAAATGATAAGTCACTAAAGTAAAAGATGAATGGTGTTAACTTTAAGGAATACCTACAATTGGCTGTATTGCTAGTAAACCTGAGCCAGACTGAGCAGCATGAGAAGTGCTTTGACTTTACCTTATCTGTGTAGAAGCCTTTCCTTCGGATTTCCCTCTTTGAGGTGTTTACATGAACTCAGTGTAACACAGGCAATACCACCAAAGAAGAGGAAGCAAATGGTTACACCCTAGGTCCAGGAACTTTTGACATAAAAATTACCACCCAAAACAAAAATTACCACCTTATTTAATTTTGAGTAGTGATGGCATCACTTTAAGGCAACAGTAATGTCAGAAACCCGTACTGGAGTAGCTTCTATCCTGAGGTGGGCCCACACCGGGGCAAGGCAGGGCCTTTCATTTCCAGATGAGTCAGCTTCAAGGTGCAGTTATCTTAATTTCTACAAAACTCCCCTGTATTATAGTTTCTAATCATGAATAATAAAATTAGATGTTATGGGGATACATTTAGAAATAGATTTTTATTTTATTTTTTAATTAAATATTTTAAAACCATAATGTTCTCCAAATAATACATTCATAGGTAAGCTAGGATGAACATTTATATTTGATTGTATACTTAATTACAGTTATACTGTAAAGGAAAGTACATTTAGAGAACATCTAAGTAAGATTATTATAGGTTATAAAATATGAGGTTTCTAATTTAAGATAAGCATGTAAATAGGAAGATTTATTTCCTGAAAAGTGCTTAGAAGGCAAAAACAAGTAGTTCCCTTGTGGTTGTTTGATTTTAAATGAACAATTTAGAGTGCTCAGTAATTTCAGAGTGAAATCTTTTTACCAAAAACTTGATGTTTCCAATCTCACTGGTTGTTTTTCCATTTTTTAAGGGTTTATAACAATTGTCTCATGATGTACCTGATCAACTAGAGCAATCTTAAATGTTCCCCAGTATTTAACTTTTCCATGCACCACTATTATTGGTAGATTCAGGTGATCATGAACACCTGTCTAACCCTAAGAAATTTGCTGTTGATCTGTTTGGGAGTTTTCTTTCCAAAATACACAAGTTTTGAATTTGCATCTTCTTATAAAAGCTAATGTGGCTTCCTAAGTAAAATCATGTGTCCGTTCAGCAGACACTTAGTGAGTACCCACTGCAGTGCAGGTGTTGTTCCAAACATTAGGGTGCTGTCAGCCAGTAAGGAAAAGCATTCTTGCTTCTGTGGCACTTACGTCCCCGTGGAGGAGAATTCCTATGAGGCGCTTGCGTTAGCCAGGCCACACTTGCCCTCGTGTCACATCATTTCTCACCAGCTTTCTAATCTCAGAGTGTGAATGAATGGTTTCGAATCAGAAACGTCTGTATGGGTAGTGCCAGGCCCACCCTGCTGCTCGCTACGTTATTACTGGCTGATGCATTCAGAATACTCCCAGGTTTGCTACTGTCCGTGCAGTTGTACTTTTTCAAATCTATTAAATTTTAGGTCTCTGTTATATTTTGACTTATTAATGGAATCATTTATTTCCATAAAAAAGTTCAGATACATTTTCTACTCTATGTTTACTTTCCTGCTTTGAGATTTATATAAAATCCTGGTTTTGATAAGGATGTAGTTTAGGCTTTTGTGGGGTATTTTTTTTTATTTTTGCAAGTTTACTGAGAAACCATTAATTAAGCACATTTAATTTTCCATGTATATAAATAAAAATTGGAGTTTATACAAGAATGAATAGGCTACAGTTCTGCTGCAGGAAAAACAGACATGAAGCCAAGGTGACTGAAGTTTCTGGCATGGACCTGCTTTCTGACAGATGGACCTGTTTTCTGAACAGGTTTAGGGCATGTTGAGTTTCAAGTAGAAGTGGCATCATTTTCAGAAACATTTTCCAAAAAAATGGCCTTTTCATACTAATACTTTATTATTAGGATTTCCTCAGAGTGAAATGATATCATTCCGGTAAGAAATAGTAATACAATTTTTTCAGAATATATATGTACTCTATGGAGAAGTAGGTCTTATTTTTTAAAATTTCAGAATAGACTTGGTAGACCCCAAAAGTTTCACCATGACAAGCACTAAATTTATTGAATTACTGCTTCTCAAAACTAACCCAAATTATGCAATGTTCAAAATAACCTTGCTTTTCAAAAACCTACATCAAAGTAGATTCTCTGTCAAGTATAGATTATTCTCTAAATTTGATACGGAGCGTGATACTGAGCGTGGAAACTTACTAAGCCTCTGTTTTCCTATCTGACAGTGGGGATCAAGAGAGAGATGCTGTCACATTGTTGTGAAGATGACTTTGAGATAATGCCTGTCAGCTACTTAGCACAGTGCTTGGCACGTAGCAAATCACTCTCAGTAAATATGTGTTACTCTTGTATTATGAAGTGCAACATTCAAGTCAACATCCTGCCGAACTGACTCTGAATATAAGAGTTTTTATTGTTGTTTTAATCTTACAGATTACTTCCTTAGTAGAAGGAGGAAATGTTTAAAACAAAAAGTTCCATATGGCTGGCAGTTGACCATATTATGTATTTTTTTAAAAAATACCTTCTTTCAGCCAAGTAATTTCTTACATTTTTGGGACATACTCAAGTTCATACATTTTTGGGACATACTCAAGTTCAATATTAGCTACACAGTACTTCAAACAGACCACTCACCACTAACCACAAGGGAGTAGGTACCCAATCATTAGTTTTACATTTATTTTGACATAAATAGGATATTAGAAGAATATGAAGTTTCAGGAGCTTATTTTTAATGCTATTGTCAGCTGTCATTTCTGTACAAATAACATGCTAAATCTAGATACACATATTTTCAGCCTTTCTCCCAAGCTCCAAATCCTGGTTTGCAGCCGTCTTCAGGTACATACCTCATTAACCCTGAAGCTCCACGTGTCTAAACCTCATCACACCGCACCCATTTCTCTGTGTGTGTGTTTTGTTTTCTTTTAAGTGAGGGTTAAATGGGCTGGTTGTGTTCCTGGCATCTAGTAAACAGTAAGCAAATGTCGATTCTCCTTCCTTGTCATTGGCACCATCATTCTCCTAGTAAGTGAGGCGCAAGACCGTAGAGCCATCTGTCACTTCCACTTACCACCTCGCCTTCCTTGTCTCCCTCCCCGCCCCGCAGCGAGCTTTCCGTGCGTCCTCTCCTCTTCATTCTTCTGAGCAGTCTAGTCTGTTGTTCGTCTGCATCTGCAGTGGAGCCCGTCCTTTTCCCCCACTGGGTGTAATTTTGTATCCTTCAAGCATCAAAAATGTTTTGTACTGCAATCTTATATCTTATATTTTATCCCAATAAAATCTGTTCCATATGATGATAAACTCCTTTTTGAAGACAGTGACTGCCTTAGGTGTCTTCATCTTTTTATAATATGGCCTGCAGTGCTGTCTTAGAGACTTCCCCATAATAGGAATTCAGGTAGCGCTCTGATTCACTTAAATAAAGTGTGCCTGCTGTGTGCTAGGTGTTGATACCACTTTAATATTCTGAAGCATGGTTTGGACAGCTTTCTCTGTAAATGACCAGAGTAATTATTTTTGGCTCTGTGGGTCTAACGGTCCCAGTTGTCAACTCTGCCATTGTATTATGGCACATAAGCAGCTGTAGACAATCATAAATGAATGGGTATGAGTAAGACTTGATTCACGAAAACAGTGACTATATCATTTAACCAGTTGGGGGATTCGGTTCTCAGTATGTAAAATCAAAAAGAGAGAGAGATTCTAATAGCTGCCCAGCATACTTTCAAGTTCCTTCAGAAAAAGTAGTATCTGCTCAGAGGACAAGCTCTTTGATATATAAACTTGACCTAAAGTATCAGGAGGTTAAGACCGATCAAGTCTGTATTTTTTCTTTAGTCTGTTAACATTCATTGAGCCCCTTCCATGGACCAGCACTGTGCTAAGCCCTAAAAGATGAACCCTCAAACTTACAGTCTAGGAGAGGAGATTGATGTGTGGTAAATGCTACAGCAAACATGAACTTAACATATCAGATATAACAGGTACCCGTGGGAAGGCACGGACATTCCAGATGTGTTTTTGACAAAAGCATATACCAGTTGCCTTCAGTCTACTGCCAACAATTGGCATGTAAAGCCAAGATTTTAGAGTTTAAGTCCAAGCCAAGTTGAAGCATTCTCTTGGCTTTGATTTCGTGAACATCATAGAAGATTATTACTCTTCTTAAGTACACTACCCTGTGGTACTCACACGGATTCTGCCAGTTGTTTCTCACCATGCTGGTTGTAGTTACTAATTCTGGAACACTTCTTTTTTAAAAAATTAACCGGCAAAAGTATGAGCTATTTCTCTTGGAAGATTTTATTTCCGTGCAGAGAGGATTTTATTTTTTAAATTGCTTTACTTTCTTTGGATTTGTAACGTGAAATATTTAAAAATGATTTATAGTGAGGGTAAGAGGAAAGATAGTTTTTCCTCTCCCTTTTTAGAGAAATTAATTTCGCTCATGTACAAGTCTCAAGTCACATATATCTGATCTCTTTCTGGCTTTTACTACACCCACCCCCCAGCGAAGACCATCCTCTACCTTGGAGCAGAGCTGACCCCACCTCTCAGTCCTAGTTGATTCTAACAGCCTAGTCTCTTGCCTGCCTCTCCTCATAGTCCTGCCAGATCCATCTTTGCTTTTCACCCAGCCCCTGTGCCTACTGGCCAGTTGTTCTCCCTGACTGTAAGCATCTCGCCAACTGATCATTTAACCTGTATTTCTTCTTTCTTAGAACTAGAAAACCTGTATTTCCTCTTTCCTAGAATCAGTGCCCACCTAGATTTCAGTGCCCACCAACAGTTGTCGAAAGTGTAGATTTCCATCCAGCTCACCTTCAGAGGGTCTGGTTTAGTCATTCTTACATGGGACCTGGAAGACTGCTCTTTTCACAGCTGTGCCTCCTAGGGAACCCTGATAGAAGCTGTCCCTGGGACCACGCTTTGAGAAACAGTGGCTAGAATGGTAAACTCCTTGAGGACATTGTTGGGTCCCACTCAGTGTCTAACGTGTTTTCTATGTAGTATTTGGTAGGTGTTTATTCAGTTGAGTTGTTGAAGTTGTATAAAGAAATATTTTACTTGATATTAGGATAGATTTTTAAAAATCATATTTTTACATCCTGAAAAAGATAATATTCTGCACCCTTTGCCTAATTGAACCAGAAGTGGAAAATTAAATCATATCATTTAAGGCCTATAGAGAATGATTGAAGAATACACTCTGAAGGTATTCTAAATAGGAGAGTTATAATATGTAACATTAAAAGGATTTTTAAAAATATCCTGACATTAGAAAACTGAAGGACTTGAAAATTAAAGTAATTTTGATACTAATGGTACAGAATTAAATATATATCAGAGAACATTAAAGGCATACGAGAATTTTTAGTATTAACTACTCTCAGATGCCCTTTCTTATGTAAATAGCCAAGATCAGTTTTGCCTTTTAGTTAGATCTCTTGGAAACAACAAATGAAGGAAAGGTTAGTGAATAACAGCAGTGTGTTCTCTAGATGGGATAACTTAAACGTCTCTTGTTTTCTTTTTGGAATTTGAGCCTATTAATAAATAGTGCAGACACAAGTGGGGGAAATCTAAAAATCAGTAGTGAACAAGCTTGTATGTAGTAAAAGATGTCATCGGGGCTCACTCATTACATTAAAAAATACATTTCCAATAAAATTTTACTTCAGGAAAACTGTATGGATATTCCTCGAAAAAATTAAACTACTCTATAATCCAGCAATTCTACTTCTGTGTATTTTTCTAAAGAAAACAAAAACCTTAATTCAAAAAGATATATGCACCCATATATGTATTGCAGCATTATTTACCATATAGGCAAGATATGGAAGCAGTCCATTTATCCATGGATAAATGGATACAGAAGATGTGGTACATGTATGAGGGAATATTACTCAGTCCTAAAAAAAGAATGAAATCACCCCCAGCTTGTGTGGCTCAGTGGATTGAGCACCGGCCTACGCACCAAAGAGTTGCTGGTTAAATTCCCAGTCAGGGCACAGGCCTGGGTTGCGGGTCAGGTCCCCAGTAGGGGGCATGTGAGAGACAACCACACATTGATATTTCTCTCCCTCTCCTTCTCCTTCCCTTCCACCCTCTCTAAAAATAAATAAATAAATTCTTTAAAAAAAAAGAATAAAGTCATGA
Organism: Carollia perspicillata; assembly: GCA_004027735.1. NCBI lineage: Eukaryota > Metazoa > Chordata > Mammalia > Chiroptera > Phyllostomidae > Carollia > Carollia perspicillata. The sequence goes on along the minus strand of PVKM010013902.1, from coordinate 14,564 downwards.
CATTTGTGCAACAGAGTGGACCTAGAGGATATTAATGAAATAAGCTGGACAGTTAAAGGTAAATACTATATGATTTCACTGAAACATGGAATCTAAAAAAACAAATGACAAAACAAAACAAGTATTTGTAGATACAGAAAACAAACTGGTGGTATATATTTGAAATGAGAGCCTCATCATGTAAATTGTAGACTTATAATCCACTAAGAAATTTGACCATCACATCCCTTTGGATCTGTTCTTCAATTAATCTGTTCTTCAGTAAATTTATCCACTCTATGTTACATAATAATTTGTAACCAACTGTATATACTCTCCAAATGGCATCATGACATGATTACTTGAAATTTCTAGATGATTCAGTTATTTCCTTTTCGCCAAAGAGCATCAACCTCGTCTCTAACGAGACTTCTCACTATAATTTATTATAACTACCAAAACTATGTGTATTCCTGTGTGTATTCCTGTATCTGTTCTGTAACTCAGTCTTGCCGACACATCTTATTCCTGACTCTCCCTTGTATACAGGGTGGGGCAACAGTAGGCGTACAATTGTTTATATGGAAAATAATACAATAATTAATAATAATAATACAAGAATAAACTGTTTCACATACTCAAAACTGTAAATCTGCTTTTGCCCCACTCCATATATACTTCCTAGAAAGCCTTTATCTTTTCAGCTCTGGTGAATACCTGATACTTCACCATTGTATCCCCGATGCTGAGAACAGCGTTTGATACGGAGCAGATCTCAGCAAAGATGTGCTGACTGGGGAGTAAGCAAACAAGCACATGGTTGGGTAAAGGCGCTCGGATCAGCTGTATAGTCCTGACTCTGCATCTCCTTCCGTGGCTCTGAGTAAGACACATTTCAGAGCTCCAGTGCCCTCACCTGGAAGGCAAGAAAGTCTGGAGTAGTTCCTGCTATCTCTAAAGTAATATCATTCTATGATGTAGTTAACTCATGAACTGTGTGACTAACTCTTTAAGCAAAAGCTTCTCTGAGGGACGTAATCATATTTTGAAAGTGACCTTTCCTAATAAAAATTGAGGATGTAAGAGTCTGTACTAATCAGAAGTTTGCATTCATTTTAGCACCACAGAAGACATGTTTTGTTAACCGGAGTAAGGCTAGTTAAAATTCCCTATGTTAATTAGGAGAAAATCTGTGGAGAAAGAGGAATTTTAAGAACCAATTAAGTGAGAGGGGAGCTAGGGTTAATAAACGGAGTGCATAGATTGAGGACACTGTGCAGCCTCAAAGAACATTTGGAGGTGGACAAGGAAAAAGAGAATGCTTACTGAGTGTATCAACTTGGCTTTAGATTTCAGTTGTGAACTTGTCCCAATGAAAATGTGGTAGTTATGTATTTGACTAGCACCCCCAATAAACTGGGATTTATTTCTATGTACTGCCATTACCTAGCAGATTACCTGTACATGCTAGACCCAAATAAGTATTTGAGGAATTAAACGATGAATAAATGCCAGATTCTGTGCTACAGCATTTTCACATGCATTAATTCTAAAGAAGTATGTACTATATCTGTACAAGATGGGAATCTTTGGCTCTAAGAAATTGGCATACCCAAAGAAACCAAGTTACAGTTACAAAGCTAGGATTTGTACTCAGGTCTATTTGTCTACAAAGTTTATGCTTTTTCTAAGCTAGTTTCATCATGAATCAAGAACCTAATTCCTGATAAGTATGTCATTTCCCTGCTAGAGGTACTAAATTATCTTTAGGATATAAAGTCTTATTACTGATCTAGTTTGGCAAGTTACTCTTCGGAAACATTTTCACCTATTACGTTTAATGTTTACAGGCCAGCTGATGAATAGTTATTCTTTCCATCATTATACTGATGAGGAAAACTGAGTACCCTTGGGAGTCACAGCTCATAAGGACCAGTGATAGGACTGGAACCCAGGCCTTCTGGATTTAAAAGTAATTGAGCTTACAGTGAGGATAAGAAAAGACTGAACAAGTAGCATCTAGAACGAGGAAGAGCCTTACAAGGCCCTTTTTAAGGCATGTTTTAAAATGTATAGCTGGTCATTATTTTACCACTTACTAAAATTTTCACACAATATTGTGGATAGACTGGGATCCTTTACCAGTGCAGTCCTGCCTGTGAGGCTTTCTGAATGGAGACACGTGTCTGCACTAACCAGCTGATGAATGGCGCTCCGTGTCACGCCTGTATGGTCTTCGTCTGTGTGGACACATTGAACTCCCAAAACAAAGTGCAGCAAACTGTTCATTTAATTCCTGTATTCTTTAGATATGAAAACTAAAAGATGAGAAACATTTTATTTTGACAAGATCTGTTTCTAATGTGACTTGGGCAGTATGAGTTACAGAAATTGTCACACAATATTATTTGGAGACATTTTAAATAATACCTTTGTTTTCTGAACAGAAGAGTTAAAACTGTCTGTTCCTGTGCTTACTTTGGTTTTATATATTTTAGTTTGAGGTTACGTATCTTCTTTCTCCTCTTCTGGGTCTACATTAACAATGTGGTTTCTTAGTTTTCATTTGGGTATTGAAAACCATTTCGTTTGCTTAATCTGTTCTTTCTACTCTTAAAATTAGTTTAGTGCTTTCTCTGTATTTAGATTTTATTTATTTATTTTTAGAAAGAAGGGAAGGAGAAAGGGAGAGAGAGAAACATCAATGTGTGTGAGAAACACATTGATCAGTTGCCTGTCACGTGCCCCCAGCTGGGGACCCAGCCCGCAACCCAGGCCTGTGCCCTGACTGGGAATCACATTGGCAACCTTTTGGTTCACATTCTGGCACTCAGTCCACCAAGCCACACCAGCCAAGGCTTAAAATAAATTTAGTACTTTTAAGTTTGTGTTATTTTAAAGGAATTTGATAAGTGAATCTAAAACAGTTTATAACTAATTCAGGAATCTTACTGGATTCAATTTATGTGAGGATGAACCATACTTTAAAAACCGTTAGTTACCAGATAACAATAAACTCATGTATATTAGGGTTAATTTTTTTTTAATAGCCAAAGGTTCGACTTTGTACATTTGGAATCAGTTAGTTGCACTTTTAACCCAGAAACTTAGATTGAGAAATAAATATGACTATTAAGAATATAGGTTTTGTGCTACCTGTGGTAGATACATATATCAAAACTTGTAGAATTTTAGAGCTGGAGGGATCTTGGTGTTCGCCTCATCCAGTGACCTTATTTTATAGTGGGAAAAAAGTCTGTACCCTAGGGGCTGCTATTATAATGTTAAAGTTGGAGAATATTCCAATTTAGTTTCAGTATTTTTAGGGCATTGAAGGGAAAATGATCTCTAAGCAGTGTCAGTGATCAGATGGCAAATAAAGTGACCTGTGACATTTTTTTTTTCTTCTAATTTTCTGTCTCCTTTTTTAAAAAATTCTAATTTGCTAATAAAGTGCAGAGAAAGAAGTTCAGGAAGGGAACATGGCCAATTCCTTTGAAAGTTAGTAACAGAGCCAAGATTACAGCATATCTCTGAGTATCAAGACACCTTTTATTTACATAACGTCAATCACTGCAGCACCTGTTTAGCCTCCTGAGCCATGCTGACCTGCTCATGCCCCTGCGGAGCTGCCTGGAGCAGCGTCAGCCAGCAAGCCTGTAAGGGAGAGCAAGTGAAATAACAAGAGGAAATGTCGGAGAGGATCCCTAAGGGGCAGAGAAAAGACAAATGTTGGTATCTTAATTCTTCCAAACCTAAGTAGTTTGTCTTAGGGTAGCAGGGCCATTCTACTAATGAGAACAGCATAGTTTTTGAAAATTTCAAAAAGACGCAGCTGTCTCTTAGGTTCAGTGACTTGATGGCTTGCAAAGGAACTGAAGCCTAAATGTTTTGGGCAGTGCCAAGCTGGACTGTACAGTTTCCCTCAAGATAGTAAAAGTGTCGATGTAAATATGATATAAAATAATGGTTTGAAGGTTGTACTTAAAGTTGCAAGGCTACATTTAAAATAAAAAGTGCATAAAATGACAATTGTATATTTCAGTACTTATATACAAAGTACCGTTCTTTGTTACTGAAGCAGTTCAATGACTTTGTCCTAAGCTAAAGTTTCTATAAGAATGTGTTGTTACTGTAGTTAAATACAAATTTAAAACAGCATTCAAGGCTTAAGTCAGTGATTTTCATCACTGTTCATCTTATGGCACACATAAACTACTTACTAAAATTCTGTGGTGCACCAAAAAATATATTGCCAGTATGACCCAAAGAATAGGTGTAATTTTAATTCATTCACATTGGATGGCTGTTGTGTTGGCTGTTGTCATTTTTTTATTTGACAGCCTAAGGGAAAAAGAGGTCTGTGGCCCTGACTAAATACTCAGGTACTGCTTGTTTTAAAAATTCTCATGGCACACCAGTTGAAAATCATCGTAGTAGACTAAGAGTAACCACTAGTAGTAGAAAAATCAAAGGAATTCCTAATAGCTGCTGAAAGATTATCTAGTGAAGTCTCACCTCTTTAATGAACAGACTGGAAAGCTGAGGCCTGGAAGCCTACTGACACAATAGCAATATTGCTGGGATTAGCAATTTGCAACATTTTAGAGTAAACACTAAAGAAAGTTCATTAGTTCCAATCAAAACCACACAACATACCAGATTTCATTTTCATTTGAATAAAATGTTTTTAAAATAATTTATTACAAATTTTGATAAATATTTGCATTCTAAGTACTTTGTGCACTGCCTGGTTAGCACATATATAACTTATTACCTGGTAATTTTTAAGTATCTCTAAGTGTTCCTGTGCTGGGAACCTATAAAATTTGGCTCTGGTTACCATGTGGCTTTTGAAGAAGTCTTTTTTTTCTTTCCAATTGCTCCAGCTTTGGGAATCTACAGAAACCTAACAAATATTAAATATGATAAAAAGAAATAAAATGCCGAAAACATTAAGTAAACACTGAAAATTGTTTACCAAAAGTTGAATTAAGTAGAAAACATTCCCTTATTTGGGAAATTTCTCCTAATAGAAGCTTGACGATTCAGTTAAAATGCACAGAAGATAAGTTACTGCAAGTGTTTATAGGATACCACTGGAAAAGTTTCTGTTTGAGAATTCAAGTCTTGTTTCCTCCTAAGAAAAATTTAGTTATATCCATTTTATATTTTATTTTGTAAGTTAATGTCATACTTTGATTCTAATCCAATCTCTTTTTTCTTTGTTATATTTACTCTTAACTTTTTTAATGATGCTTATTTCAAAGGGAAATAATGTTTAAAATATGTTAAACATTTAATCCTTGGATGCTGGAACCACTTTTAAATATTGTAAGCACATGTGTATTATATTACACAGGGAAAAGAATGCATGCATTCTGTGGCCTATGGGCACAGGGTAGCTGGTTTAGGAAAACTGAGTATTTTGCATTTCAAGTTTCTTTTCAACACAGAAAATATTCTGTGATTCTAAAATGAAGAATTTAATTCCAGGGATGCGGTGTGCAGTCAGGCAAACATAAGGAAAGTTTTGGCTTTACATTTGCTCTCTCACTTGTCACCTACTTCTTAGAAAGAAATTAGTTCTTTATAGTAGGCTTGACTTTGCATTTTAAGTACTTCTGTTTTCCCTTACATAGGACAAACTTAGAATACAAAGAAATCACTACACCAGTTCTTAGTAAGTGTGCTACTGCCAAGTTATGAAGTAAATAATTTGTTACTAAGTAAGAAACACCTGAGCTCTGGCTGGTGTAGCTCAGTGGATTGAGCACGGGCCTGTGAAGCAAAGGGTTGCCGGTTCGATTCCCAGTCAGGGCACATGCCTGGGTTGCAGGCCAGGTCCCCAGTAGGGGGCACATGAGAGGCAACCACACACTGATGTTTCTCTCCCACGCTTTCTCCTTCCCTTCCCCTCTCTCTAAAAATAAATAAATAAAATATTTTTTTAGAAAAACAAATACCCGAGTTTGTGAAGGATTTGCTCTTAAGACAAAATTATAGCTGACTCAGCTGTATCCCAACGATAACCTCACTCTTGATTCTCATGTTCCACTGTGCTTTTTTGAGTGGGAGGGAAAAGTGTAGAGTTACAGCTCTCAGGCTGCGTATTCCTTGGGATTTGTGTTGTACATGTGAATGTCATCTATCATTGGGGGAGATAGTGAAGAAAAGTTAGAAAATATTTGCACTACGTTGGTGGACATGTTCTCTTTTTCCTCTTTGATGTGATGTGATATTAACATGCCAGCACATTCCCATATGCAACTCCCAGTAAGCTAGCTGAAATTCCACCCCTTTTTCTCCTAGTCCGGAAGCAGGCAAGGGAGAATGTTAGGGAAATGCATCTTTAATCAACTCAGTTTTTTTAAAGTAATGACACAAGAACTTCATACCTTAAGGGATACAAGTACCTAACTACCTGTGACACATTGGACAGCTATGTCAGGATACCGTGACTGATCAACTCCATATTTCTTAAAATTGGTGCTTTTGACTCGTTCAGGGACCCAGATCTGGGTTGTTGGGTTTCTTTTTAATAAAGTAAGTCCATATTTAATTAGAAAGAACTTTTTACAAAAGTATTTTGTAGCCAGTTATTTTACTGACATAATACTAGAAATTATTTATCATGGGATAGTGTCTGTTTTTTTGATTTTTAGGTATTGTTTTATCCAAGAAAATTTTATGATACATTAAAGATAGATATGTAAAAGTTAGTCTTTATTCCTTACTTTGTATGAAAATGAATGACTTATTTTAGAGTTTTTCTAATGTCAGTTTATTTTATATGCTTTTTTTGAGTTTGTTACTATTTTGTTTATTTTGGTTTTTAGATTCCACATATAAGTGAGATCATATGGTATTTGTCTTTCTCTGACTGACTTACTTCACTTAGCATAATGCTCTCTAGATTTATCCATGTTGTCTCCGATGATAAGATTTCAATTTTTTATGGCTGAGTAATATTCCATTGTACATAGGTATCACATCTTTATTCATCTACTGATGGACACTTAGTTTGCTTCTTTTTAGTTTAAATTATATGTTATTGTTTATGATATTACAGTTGTCCCAATTTTCCCCTTTTGGTCCCCCTTCACCCAGCGCCTTCTCCTACTACCTCGTGCAGTCCCCACACCATTGGCCCTGTCCATGGGTCATGCATATGTGTTCTTTGGCTACTATAGTCCCTATGCTGTATTTTACATCCCAGTGACTATTCTGTGAAAGCCATTTTGTACTTCTTAATCTCTACACCTTTTTCAGCCATCTGCCTGAACCCATTCCCATCTGGCAACCATCGAAACATTCTCTGTATCTGTCATTCTGTTTCTGTGTTTTGCTTGTTTAACATTTCATAAAATACTGATTTAGTGGTGATAATTTATTCAGCTTTTTCTTCTCTGGGAAGTTCTTTATCTGTCCTTTGATTCTAAGTGATAGCTTTGCTGGGTAGAGTAATCTTGGTTGTAGGTCCATGCTTTTATCACTTTGAATATTTCTTGCTGATCTTTTCTAGCCTGCAAAATTTCTTTTGAGAAATCAGCTGACATTCTTATGGGATCTCCTTGTGGATAACTAACTACTTTTCTCTTGCTGCTTTTAACATTTTTTGTCTTTTAACTTTTGACATTTTAATTATGATGTGTCCTGGTAGGGCCTCTTTGGGTTCATCTTGCTTGGGACTCTGCACTTCCTGGACTGGTATGTCTTTTTCCTTCACCAAGTTAGAGAATTTTTCTGTCATTATTTCTTCAAATAAGTTTTCAATTTCTTACTCTCTCTTTTCTTCTGGCACCCCTGTGATGTGAATGTTGGTATGCTTGAAGTTATCTTAGAGGCCCCTTACACTAGCCTCATTTGGCGGGGATTCTTTTCTTTTTGCTGTTCTAATTGGATGTTTTTTGTTTCCTTGTATTTCAAATCACTGATTTGATTTTTGGCTTCATCTACTCTACTGATGATTCCCTATAAATCTTCATTTCCTTCATTACTAACTGGTTCTTTTTTATGGTTTCCATGTCCTTTATTTTTTTATTTTTTAATATTTGCTTTCCTCCATAACATTTTTTAAAGATTATTTCTAGATAGAGGGGAAGGGAGGAAGAGAGGGAGAAAGAGAGGGAGAGAAACATCAATGTGTGAGATGTACATAGATCAGTTGCCTCTCACATGCCCCCAACTGGGGACCTGGCCTGCAACCGAGGGATGTGCCCTGACTGGGAATCGAACTGTTAGCTTTTCGGTTTACAGGCCAGCACCCAATCCACTGATCCACACAAGGCAGGGTTCCATGTCCTTTTTTGTTCTGTTGAAGTTCTCTCTGGTTCTAGTAGATTGTCTCCATTTTGTTCAGTTCTGTGTCTGAAATGTTTTGCTATTTCATTTGGACCAAGTTTCTTTGTCTCCTCATTTTGGCAGTCTCCCTGTGTTTGTTTCTATGTATTAAATAAACTCCCTGCAACAACTCCCTGGCTTGGAAGAGTGGCATGATGTAAGTGTCCTGTGGGATCCAGTGGCACAGCCTCCCCTATCACCCAGCCAGGGTACTCAAGGTTCACCTACCATGTGGGCGCTGTATGACCTCCGGTTGTAGTTGAGCCTTGATTGCTGTTGGCAGGTCAGTTTGAGGAATTTATCCAGGCTTATCAGCTGCAAGGACTGGCTTTGACCACTGACCGCCAACCTTGACCACCGTGGATGATCAGCTGTGCAGGAGCCCATTTCTCAAAGCAGGACTTACTTCAGCAGAGTTCTGTTACCCACTGAGTCCCTACCTCTGAGTGCATCACTTGTCAAGGTAGTGGGGTGGTGGTGCTCCAATGCGGTCTGTAAGCTGACCAGAGTGCATAGGCTCTGGGTCCTCCCAGGAGGTGCAGGCCAAGGTCAGCCACCACTGGTGTTCTGTCTTGGGTTTCTCAGCATAAGCTACAAGTGATCCGCAGATGGCTGCTACTTGTGCTGGGCTTGGAGGTGCCCAGGAAAGACCAAGTTGTGAAACAAGGCCAGCTGCTGCTTGTGCCAGGCCTAGAGCCACTTAACAAGAGGTACAGGGCTTGCTAAGGTCAGGTGCTGCTTGTTTACGAGAATTTAAGAAAATGGGAAGCCTGAGCCAAGACAAACCATTCTTATGGAAAAGCCACTGGAAACAGCTTGGGTGGGCCCAAAATTTGGATGGGGTGGAGCATCAAGGAATCCCCAGGGTGGGGCAGACACTGTGAGCCAGGTTGATGGAGTCTCAAGTGTGATGACCATCTATCTGCCTGTTCTCTGAGGGGAGGGCCAGCACTAGAGCTCAGAGGGAATGAGTCCAAGTAAATCCCTGCACAGGCCCTTTCAGAGGAACTGCCTGGGACTCTCAAAGTTTCTGTCTACCACAGCCTCAATCCCCACTGGTTTTTACAGCCAAAAGTTATGGCGACTTCTCTTCCTGGCACTGGCACCCTGGGCTGGGAGGTCCTGGTATAGGGCCAGGACCCCTCACTCCCAGAGAGATCCCTTCTGATTTTTATCCACCACATGTGGGTGTGGGATCAGCTCGATCCACGTCTCTGCCCTTCCTACCAGTTTCGATGTGGTTTATTATCTAATTGCATAGTTGTAGGACTTCCATTCAGCTCAGTCTCTGGCAGCTCTGAATAATGGTTATTGTATAGTTTAGTTGTAATTTTGATGTGGTTGTTTGAGGAGACGAGCCGTATTTTCCTGCACAGCCATCTTGAACGGGAGTCAAAAGCCAGAAGTTTCTTGATACGCTTTTTCTATAGCTTTAGAACCTCCATGAAAAGAGCTCTTTTACCTCTTTTTTAGAAGTATTAAACTTACTATGTTATAAGAAAATAACTACTGAAATAGTGTTATCACCATTTAAAAAATTTTTGTGTATGAAACTGATACATTTCATTTATGAGTAATTTTTAACACTAAGACCATTTTCTTGTTTTGCTTTTATATCGTAAGGTATTATGAACTGGATCCTGACAAAAGTCTCCTTGACAATTTGAGGAACAAAGTGATCGTTGAGTACCCAACATTACATGTGGTATTAAAAGAATCCAGTACTGACATGCAAGTTCTTTACCAGGGTGAGTATAAATTTGTTCCTGCAATGCTCAGAATAACCGTAGTGAAACTGAAGCAGTTAGGGCTGTCTGCACGTCTTTATATATGTATTTTCTCACTAGACTGACACTCTTACCTGAGTTTACTCTATAGCTTTAATACCGTAAACAACCAAATGACAAGGTGCTGCCTCTGTCTGATTTGAGCACATGTGAGCTTACATTATCATTTTGAAATAACTAAGTCAGTTTAAGTAAATGTCTGGCTATAAAAGAATACTTTCTGCCTTATTGGAGTTATATGTGTTTTTGTCTTCTTTTAAGCCAATAGTCTTTAAGCATCGGTCTGTCATGATCAGATAAATTTACTCCTGAGTTAAAACCCCCTTTTTTTTAAGGGATTCCTAAAATGAGGGATTGCAAAAACATTTTTAGTATCCTACCATATAAAAAAAGAAACGTTACCAGGAACCAGCATGTTTGGAAGTTGGGCTGCCATTTAGAACAATGTGCCATGGGGTCAAGTGCCATTGCCTTGACCCTTTATCTCCTTTAATTTTTAAACCCATTTTTTTTATTTTCTTTGATTTTTTTTCTTTCCTTGGCTACATTCCTTGGCATTTTTGTGAATCTTTAAAAGTAGACGTTTTCCTCTTTAGTGAGTAGTGGATTTGGAAGTATTAGAACTGGAAGTGGTATATGTAAAAGTTCAGTGTATAAAACTACTTATCCTTATTTGCAAATACTGATTGGAGTAAGCCAATTGTGTTTGTGAATGCAGATTCTAAGGGATGAAGAAAATCCAGAAGTTACTTTGAAAAAGGTAGAAAGGTTGCTTACCTTAACTCAAAATCATTAGATACCACTTTCACTAAGAGTTAGTAGGTGCGGGAAGGCGTCATTGTAACAAGCTCCAGAGGACCATAAAATCCTTGGATTGGATTCACCTCTATTTTTTAAGACAATACTACTTGAAATATGTGGTTTGGGTTATTACTATGCCGCATTATAGACTGTAACAGGCAGTAACATTTGTTGTAAGATGTTCTCTGTATATGTATATAATAAGCATTTTTTTCTTTGCAAAAGTTAATAGGAGAAAAATTTTTTCCAAGTGGCCAAAATTTTTGTCAGTGCCACAATTTGAAAGTAGATTTTTAATTAGCAAATGTGAAGTTCCTAAGAATCAATTATGGATTTCTAAATCTTGACGTTAATTCTTGGCTTTGTATTTTTCACAGTTTGATCAAGAATATTCTGTTTTCTCAAATTAAATTAGAAGTTTTAGTTTTAAATGACCAGTTTCACCTTTTTTCAAGCTGTATAAAAACCTTACTTTTCCCTTAATATAATTCACCTAGCCCTCACTCTCCATGTCGGTTTCAGGGAGAGTTGTTGAGTAATGTGGGTGACAAGCCAGGGCAAACACTGTCTGTGTAAATAAACACAGCACACACAGCTCCTCTTTCACCGTGTTTAGGAATGCACATTGAAGTAAGGCTTCCTGTAATGAAGCAAAAAGAAAAGGCTGCTTTTGTAGTGCACTTGGAACCTTCTTAAGTAAAATTCGCCCATTTTTGGTAGGTATACGATGTTCAACTTGTTTACAGGAAGCACAAGTGACTCGTGCTCTTGGCACAGAGGATCGATCGTGCAGGGCTGCTGGAGCAGAGGGGGATCTGATAGCATCTGGAGGGCCATACCAGTGTTGTCACGTCCTCAATATGCGTACCTTAAAAAATAATACCAGGTCTTCCTGTCCATGCATTTCTTTGTGTGAGCACTTCAAGGTGCCTTTTTTTTTTTTTTTTAGTTGTACCTTCTCACAACCATTGGATATTCTGCAGGGTGGTCCCTTAATGCAGAAGGAGGTTATATAAGAACAGGACATTTTCTTTGGAAAGCCTTGAAATTCTTTCTCTCTCCAGAGCCAAAATGTTGGATTTTAATCTTGAGTTCATAGCACAAGGTGTCTCTCTTCTAGTTTTGGAAAAATGTGTTTCTGGGCTGGGATTCAGTAGTTTTCACAGTTGATGGTTGTTATAATGTTTGTTATGATTATAGATTGCCATAATTTACTTCTTCCAAAGTCTGCCTATATTGATGGGCAATAGATAACTTTTGTTTGTTTGTTTGCTTTTTAAGGAATGAAAAAACTTGACTATAAAAGGTTAAGCAGTTACGGTGGCCCACTAGATTGGAAATGCGGTGTGCTCTCCACCCATCTTGTATCGGTCCTGTGCATAGTGATCAGAGTAGTTATCAGTCTGGGGGGAAAGAATGGAGCTCGACGAAAAGAAGAAAACTGGGCAACTTCAGTGAGCAAAGAAAGGGAAAAGTCTTCTGCAAACTGCACTGCCAAATAATACAAAGCCCCATTAATTTAAAAATAACAGCAGAATAACATTTCTCTGTTGTTCTAAGATGACTCAAAATTAGAAAATGCCTCTGCCTTTGAGAAGGAATCCACCCCAAAATTTATTACTTGAATTGGTAAAGAAGTACCATGGCATAACAACTACTCACATGTCGCTCTCATTGGACCAAGGGGTCCTTTCATCTGTTCTGCCTCCCTCTCTTCCCCCCTTATCTCTCCCCTCTTTTTCTTCCTTTTTCACCATTTGTGTGAGGTGATGGGGTGTGGGGGTGGGGATGGACCTCAGGCACAGGTACAGAAATGTAATCTTTACAACGCAGTAGGTGCTATTATAGAGTTTGCATCAAGTGCTGAGAAAGTCAGAAGAGGAAACAACTAACTTGTAATATCATAAAGACACTTGAAGGACTCTGCTAGAGTTTATAAAATTCCTCAAGGATTGGGAGCTATTTCAAGGCCTTTCTCATTAAAAGAATTCCGTAAACACCAGTTTGGTGCTGGTACAATCTTAAATCTAGGTACTATCAACAAACCCCAAAGAACTTGGCAATTGGAATATGACACAAGATCCAGGCTTATGATGCCAGCACCAACTCTCATTAGCTTTGGGCCCTTGAGCATTCAGTCTGTCTTTTTGAGACAGACTTTTATTTTTCTTATCTACACAGTGAAGATGAATGGCTATAAGTGTCAAGCAAAATAATCTGTATTTTAACCTCAATTTTCATAGTGTTTTTGTACATTACTTCCTCTTAGCTTCACTATACAATAAAATAAAGAGAGCACTCACTCTGGTTCCCATTTTACAGATTAAAAAAGCAACAACTAAAAGATAGAGTGACTTGCATTTATACTGATTCACTGAACATGCTACACTAGAGGAATGTTCTAGGGAGGAAAGGTCCAGTTTCTATTTTCAGGCAACTCTCAGTTTAGTGAGTAATCATAGATTTACTTGCTCTTGTCAAGGCAGTTCTCTTAAAGGAACTGCATTTCTGCTCTAAGTCTTCTTTCCTGTAAAAGGACAGAGGTAATGATTAGCTAGTCTTCTGGTAGCCCACATTCACTGAATGTATACTGACTCTCAATTTTAAGTTAAAAAAAAACACATGGAAAATTTTATTCCAACCACACTTGGCTAGTCTATGTGATAATAGCGATCTATTCAGTGGTGCAAGTATGGGATCATAACCACACTGAAGCGACCATTCGCAAGTCTTCCACACAGTCAGGAAGGATGTTACCTCACAAAATATAATTGCCACTTTGAGACATCATTCCTCTATTTATTATGTCCAGAACTATATATCCTGGCTGCCTGGGACATTGCACAGTTTGTCTGTACTTGTGAGCAGTGCTGTGGGTAGGAGAGAAGAGGAAAAACAGAACAGGCTAAACAAAAACAGTATAAACACTTGACCGTATGTTTTGTTTTGTTTTTTCAGTGAAAAGTGAATCTACCAAGAACATTGGCAGTCAAAATTGAGTGCTTCTGGGGGGAGAAAATGCCCAGACTTCAGAGGACTATGCATTGACCAGCTGTTGGGTGATTGTTAGTGGGTGGGTACAATTTTTTGTTTTTCTGAAAAGCAATTAAACAACCTAAAAAAATTTTTTTAAAGATGTGTTTTCTAACCTCTTGAGTTGCCTTACAAAGTCCTTATTCCTAATAACAACCCCTCTTTGGCACCCGATTGGCATAGTGCTTATTTTAATTAGACCCTGGCTTTTAGTATACTGAATTGTATAGGACAAAAACTTTTCTTTTTTGATGCAAAACCAAACCCAAGGATCACCTGTGTCAGTCACAAAGATGTGAAAAGGCTATGTGACACACCACCTCACCCTCAGTTGCCCATTCTTCCTTTGGCACTTATGTGCAACTTACCCTCTTGAAATGACTGAATGGGTCCCTTATACTTGGGTAGCACCCGGTACGATGTCCTGTGTAAAGGCTGAATCAGCGCAGTTAGCTACTATTTCTCATATTCGGTTCAGAAAATCAGCAGCTCCAAACTGTTGTGTGAACCGTCCATGCTCACAAAGTTGGCTGCACTTGTCACATAATGAGCTGCGTCTTATTGTGAATTCCGTACCTTTTATCCTCTTCCCACCCACTCTTGTCATTACCCCACAGGGGT
>PVKM010013901.1:0-20670 GCA_004027735.1 Carollia perspicillata | reverse complement strand
GTATGGGGAAAAAAAAAAAAGGACAGGGTGGGGGAGGGGAAAGCTGGGCACCAGAAGAGGCCAGGGCTGCAGCCAGCTCTGTGCTGTGACCGCCCTTTACACGCTCCCCTGTGACACCTCCAGCCACCTCTTCTCTCTTTTTCTCAGAAGCTATTTCTTTTTCTTTCTTTTTTGAAATTAATCTCTCTTTTTAAAATCCTCACCCAAGGATATGTCTATTGATTTCAGGGAGAGAGAGAGAAACATCAGTGATAGAGAGAAACATCGATCAGTTGTCTGCCATATGGTCCCCAGCTGGGGTTCGAACCCACAACCTAGGTATGCGCCCTGACAGGGAATTGAACCCGCAACTTTTCATGTACAGGATGGTGGTCCAACCTACTGAACTACCTGGCCCGGCATTAGCAAATGTTTCTCAACTTCAGTTACTTTACATTTTAGAATAAATATAATGCTTTTAAAATGCTTAATTGTGAAATTCATTTTATTATTATTTTATTATTTTCTTTTCTATTTTATCTTAAGTTTCATTTCTGAAATTTAAAGTCTAGTCTCTGGGTTTCTTTCCTCCTGTCTCCTGTAGCCGTCAGCTTTTAAAACCTCATCTGTTTTATGGATTCCTCTCTTTTCTAACTTACTCCTGCTTTACCTCCATTTTGGGATTTTATGTCTGCTCTATAATTCTTCAAGAAAAAAGTTACCCCTTTTTATTCTTTCCTCTTTCCACATAACCTGGATGATGTACAGAGTGGGCGGGGGGAGGGTGAAGAAATCACCCCACAGTCCAGCCCTGTGGCTGATCCTCAGGGACAGCACCAGCCTCCCGGAGGCAGTTTTCTGGGCTCCCGTGGGTGGGGTATGAAATAGGGTGGGTGTTCTGGAAAGGCCCTGACCTCCAGCTCCAGCCCCGTTTCTCCTTTGGGGCACAGAAGGCAGTGGGGGACTCCCCACTGCAGCCCCCCGACCCTTGTTTTCCCCAGGAACCCTGGAAATGCCCACCTTAGCTGACTTCCCTTCTCGCCATCCCCCCCACCGGACCCCGTGCCTTCCCCTAAGTGCGGACCCCAGGGAAGGCTTCTGTGACCGGCAGGCATCTGGCAGCCCCGGACTCCTATGGCCAATGCACAGTCTTCACCTGTATCCAGTACGTTTTGGTTTCGCCTCCCTTGCTCTTTGTTCTAAAACAACAGCCTCTGGCATCCATGTAGGAGGCGGAGCAAGGCAGTTCCTGGACCTCCAGCTAGGGTCCTGGACACTGAGGCCAGGGTGACACTGGGGCTGGGGACTGAGGGGCCCTCCAGAGCAGGAAAGAGCTCCACTCAGTAGCCCGGCCGAGCTGCGGTTTCACACACCAAGGACCAGTTCTGGCCCAAAGCGAGGGCCGCCCATCCCCACTCCCCACCTTTCCATCAGTGTTCCTGGCTCTGCGCAGGCCCTCCCTGCTGAGAGCACCTCTCACCGAGCTAACGACTGTCTTCCATGGCTGGGTGGTTTCCCAGACAGCGGGACAGAGGCATGAAGTGAGCACTTGCCACTCTGCGGTACCGCATTGGCCTTCCTGCCGACTCCGGCCACCGCTGGGCCTTCAGCGCACTGTTAGGGATACATCTTTAAACAGCCCTTCTGACCGAACGAACAGCCTGGCTGAGGCACACACTCATGATGTCCCGGCATCGGCAGGCAGCCAGCAGCTCTGAAATATGGAAGCGAGTGTGCCCGTAGGGCGGACAGTCCTGTCACTGCCCAGTGGGGACACCCTGAGCAAGTCTCTGTCTCAGAGGGCACAGTCCTGGGTTGCTCTGTTGGGAAGGTCACCAGTGAAGCCTGCTGCCTTGAGGCCTGTGACCCCCAAGGGAGCAGCATCCTGCTTCCAGTGGACAAGGAACCTCCCAGTCTCGGTGGCAGTGGGCCTCGAGGGAGGACTCAGGGCGGGGTGGATGCCCTGGGCCTGGGCCTCCAGGGCCGTCCCGAAGGAGCCATCCCTCCCAATGCACGTCAGCAAGTGGCGTTTGGGAAATTGTGCAGTTACGAGGCGGGCGCCTAAATGAGTCCTGAAGGGGATGGTACATTTTTTTAAGCCACTTAATTGAATCTGCGGCAGTAAATCTTTTTGTCTTCTCTAAGAATTTAGAATCTCAATTTACACCATGGATTTTTATGCTCAACCCCCAGTGAAAATGAGCATTTGCGCCGAAAAGCTTTTAATCAACTGCTCTCAGAATGTCAGGCCCCCTTATCTCCAAAACCCACCGAAATCTTTGCGCCTGGGTTGAAAAGATGTATTCTGTGTGGCCTGTTTCTCCCTCTTAGGTCTCACGTTCTCTAGCGTGATTTTATCACAGTCATTTTTGATGTTCAGCCCTCTCTTAATCTCCTTAGATTCCTTTTTAAGGTGAGCTTTCCATTTCAATCGGCATGGCTGATCTGTTAAGAGTCTCCCCGGCCGCTGCCTCCCAGATGGAGACAGGCTTCCATGCAAAACCCTCGCCATCACCCAGAGGTTAATTGCCCGTCTTTAATTAAATCCGTGCGTTTTCTCGCCTGTTGTTTGTGGAACTCGGTAATGAATGAGGCGTAAGCCTGTCCTCATTTTCTGAGGAGTCTGGGTTTTGCTCAGTCTTTTTCCAAAGGCTGGCCATGGCAGAAGCTAATTTCTCAACAATCCTTAGTGGAAAAAATAGAACTTCGGGGATTTTAATGGCAAGTGTTTTATTTAGTGGTGGTTTAGGAAAAGGCATTTTTTAATGTTTTTGTGGGAAAACTGCTGGCCTGGTAGGACCCCAAGACAGGGTATTTGTCCCGGAGGCCATGACAGGTGCCGGGCTCCCTTGGGACTTCAAGCCGATTTCAGGACACTGCTGTCATTGCAGTGGCCACTAGGGGGCAGAAAACCCACTGCCTGCTGATTTGTTCATCAGCACCCCGGCTCCCCTGCCCCCGTGAACGGGGCAGCGGCGTTCTCCTGTCCAGTTCTCCCTGGCTCCCCGATTTCCAACAAGCCTAATCAGCTGTGCCGTGTTCAGTCCTTGCTCCTTGATTTGTCAGGAGTATGAGTTATCCGGGCAGATGTGCCCCGTGATTTGTAGGCTGGAGGACTCAGCCGCACTGCTGTGACCTTTTCAATATTCTGTCATTAGATGGCGTGGCCGTTTCGACTTCCTCCCCAGCAACTCGTCTTCCACAGGTGCTGAGCAGGGAGACCGGCCAGTTAATCAGCACACCCGACGCTGAAAATGTCGCCCCAGGGCGTGGGTGGTAACATGTGCTGGCTGGGTGTGACCGGATGAAGGGGTGAGGCTTTGCCCTCAGCCCTCTCCCAGCCCCCACAGACAGGGGCCTCTCTGCCCACTCTCCCCCAACCCTCACGGGCAGCCCAGAGTCCTTACGGGGTCTGCAGGCCCCGTCTGCCTAGGCCCCTGGCTCCTTCCCTGGCCTCACCTCCCAGCCCCCTTCACTTGACTTCCGATGCCCCAGCCATGACGACCTAGTCCTTGAGCATTCCAAGCTGTTTCCAGTCTCAGGGCCTTTGCACACGCCGAGCCTCGGCGTGGATCACCCTTTCTCCAGAGTTGTGCACAGCTGCCTCCTTCCCAAGAGTCAGCTTGCAACTCAGATGTCATCTCCTCCCAGAGGCCTCCCCGGGCTGCCCTGATCACGGAGCCCCTGTGGAGACACCACCCCGTTGACAGTCCCGTCACCACACAGGCCTGTTCCTGTGTTCATTCTCTGTCTCAGTCTACACAAATACAAACAGCTCAAGGGCAAGGACACCCATGGTCATGGTCACCACTGTACCCCTGGGCCTGGCACAGTCACAAGGACACAGCGGGTCTCCCAGAAATGTTCTGGACTGAATGCACTCCCCCCCTGCCCCCACATTCACATGTTCAGATCCTAACCCCGATGTGACAGCATCAAGGTGGGGTCGAGAGATAGTTAGGTCGTGAGGGATTGGCGACCTCATAAAAAACATGAGAACTTGCTTCCTCTCTGTTCTCGGTGTGTGAGGTTATGACAAGAAGATGGCCCTCAGGAACTAGGAAGTGGGTCCTGGTCAGACAGAGGATCGCTAGCACCTTGACCTTGGACTTCCCAGCCTCTAGAACTGTGAGAAATAAATGTCTGTTGCTTGAGCCACCGAATCCATCATATTCTGTTACAGTAGACTGAACTGAAACTGAAATTACATCTATTAAAACATAATCCCGTCATGCAGATGCCACACCAGTCACTGAAAGCTTTCTCTGCCTCCTCACACCCCTTTTCTTGCCCCTTCTTGGGAGGACCCAGAGCGCCTGCTCCAGTGACGCAAAGGCCAGGTGAAACCCAGCGCCCAGGATGTAACCCGTGGCAGTCACTCCTTCACAGCCCCAACAAGTGACGAACCAAAATAGGATTTTCTTACACTGCGACATCATTTACAGTGACTAAACCATTTCCAAGAACTAAGTTTTTTTTAAAGTTTTTAAAAAAGATTTTATTTATTTATCTTTAGAGGGGAAGGGAAGGAGAGAGGGAGAGAAATATCAGTGTATGGTTGCCTCTCGTGTGTTCCTGATAGGATGGATTGGCCTGAAACTGGCCTGCAACCCAGGCATGTGCCCTGACTGGGAGTCGAACCGCGATCCTTTGGTTCCCAGGCCTGTGCTCAATCCACTGAGCTACATCAGCCAGGGCATAAGATTTTAAGATCTAAGTTTTAAACTTAGGACTACTTCAAGTACTCACCTCAGCTTGAAAAGCCACCCCCCTCAATAAAAAAATCCCACAAATTCCCTTTGCTCCATGTTTGGGTACAAGGCATTTTAATGCGGTTCAACAACACACTTAAACTCTGATTTGTACTGCAGTGTTGAAACCAAACAGAATTGGGTCGAGAGGGCCCCACTCTTGTGGTCGAACGTCCTCCCCTTGAAGGCCTGTCGTTAGCTTTTTGGGGGCAGACTCGGGGGCGAACAGCCACCTTCTTTCCCAGAAGACCTCCGCTCTGGGCTGGTGTGGCAGGAGCAGACTTGGGAGCAGACCCAGCTGCCTACCTGCTTACGGCATTAAGGGAGGAACGGACCACCCAGAATCACATGCCCGACGACGGCGAGTGAATTCCCAGGTCAGCTGGCGACGCCACCCCAAACCCCAAGCTGCGTGTCTACATTCCCACCGAGTGGGGTGAGACTGTGTTTAGCACGACCTAAAAACGGGAGGGGTTAAAAGGGCTATTCCTGAAACAGCGTGGAAGATTCTGGCCCAGAAGGTCTCCCTTCAGTCCCCGGGGAAACAAAGAGACAGCCACTTGGCATGTTTCATTCTTGGAAGTGTTTTAGGAATCCAATCAAAGCATCCCCGAAAGGCCTGCGTCGTTTTAATTCCATTCCAATCAGACCCTGGGTTCTGGGCTCACGATGTGAAGAGGCTTCGCCGCCACGCTGTGTGACATTTTTCTGTGAGCGTGCTCACGCCAGACTGCGGTCTGCGGCGAGCGGAGGCAGGCCCGCTCCCCGCGGCTCGCCCTCGCCGGGACCACGACAGGCCTGGAGGAGGGCCAGCAGGCAGGTTCCTCTCCGCTCGGGCGTTTCTGCCGTGGCCACGCCAGGAGTCTGGAGTCAAAGAGCAGGGGAGCAGAAAAGAGAAGGGAAGCTAACTAATGGTTTTAGCGGGCCTGCCAGCCATGCCCCGTGGGGGGAAACCAATCACACGCAAGTCCACAGGGGCACGGGGTGTGCCTGAAGAGGAGCCTCGCACACTTTCACGTTGCATTTCGCTGGGTGGCTGGAAGTTCGTTCTCCGCATGCCGGTGCCGGTGAACCCAGCCCCAACGGGCGGATCAGGACTCCACGCCTGGCACCTTGAGGGGGGAGCCAGGAGGCCATCTTGTCCGACCGCCGCATCATGCTGATGGAAACCGCAGTAAAGGGTCAGTCTGGTCCAAGGAGACTCTGGCCTTTGCTGCCTGGCTCGTGGGAGCTGATCTCTATGCCCCTGGAATGTCCTGCCTGGTATGCGTCTTTGCTGACCTGCGTGCTTTGGGCCACGTTTGGTAGTCTATGACCATGCCACTTATGGTGGGATCCATGAGCCACACACTATCAGCTCGGCCTCTGAAAGGGCTAGAGGCCAAGGTCAGTCCAAGGGCAGTCAGCCTTGTCTCTGTGAGGGAGTCGCAGTGCAGTCTTTGGCCTCCCAGCCTCGGGCGAGCTTCTCTGGTGGGCGACCCTGCACGTGTGCTGTCGCTCCTCAGGGTGGGGAAGCGGGGGCCGTGCATAAACTGCGCCGGGAGAGGCTGACCGGAGCTCTGCGCTCCGAGTCCTCCCGGGCCCACCCCACGGGCCTCCTCCCTCTGCTGACCCTAACCCATGTCCCGTTGCTGCGGTAAACCCTAGCTGAGCGCACACGGACTGTTCTCGGTTCTGTGAGTCCCTGCAGCAAACGATCAACCGTAGGGTGGTCTGCACCTGCAGCGGGTATCGGAAACCAGGGAGGTCTTGGGGATTAGCTAACTCTGTGGAAATGGAGGTCCAGGGAGCAGGAGGAAGAGCAAGGAGAGAACTGGGGCCCAGGACAGAGCCACAGAGCGGGAGCCCCTGGAATCCGGCCCCACGGGCACCCACGCCCAGGGCTTGCTGTCTCCTCACCTGGACCCTCCAGCCCAAACCTGCTACATTCTTTTCATCTGCCCTGACTGTGGACACGGTGCTGACTTGTCGTCGGGCCCGATCGAATCATGTTGTTTCAGTGAGTGAAGATCAGTTGGCAGGTTGGGATTTTTCCTGGTGCCATCTGGCTTTTTCTGCAAAAGGGGATTTTCCAGCAGACAGCGAGGGGGCATTCCCTACCACGGGAGAAGCCAGTGTGGAGCTGAATGGAGGCAACGCCCTGTAAAGGGAGAGGCTGTGGACACTGGTTTCCAGGCGGTCTGGCCCCGCAGGGGCTTTGGCCGGCACACGCCGGCGCGAAGCCTGCCCCACCAGCCTCCGAGAGACCCAAGTTTGCCCTTTTCCTGTTAATGTCAATCTCTTTATATCTTGCAAAGCTCAGTGCCCATCTGGCATTTGAGAACTGGCTGGAGAGAATCGTGCCTCTTCATCAAACAGGAGCCAGTCAGGCGAGTTGTTGCGTTTGGCACCCGGTGTCTTGCTAATATGCAGCAAGCCCTGTCCCTCCGTTGGTCACCTCCCTGGGGCTTGTCATTCCTGTGGCTCCTCAGCAGGACCTGGGCTGAGACCCACACTGAGACCTGTGAGGCCACTCACCGAAGAGTCACAGAATGTCTTGGTGGGCAGGGGACAGAGAGAACAGTCTGGCTGTCCCCTCACGTACGGAAGGAGAACAGGAGGCCGCCTCCTGCAGAGGACAGGGTGGGGAACCAGGTTTGCTCGAAGTCCTGACCCCATGAGGCCGCACACCAGGCGCTGGCACCCAGCCCAGCACAGCCCTCCCTCCCACCCTGGTGCCTGCTGGCTTCCTCGGCATGAAGCTCAGCTCAGGTGGGCCTCCTTCTAACGGGTGGGCGCCTCCTGCACGGTGACATATTAGAGACACCAAGTGGCACGTTGGGCCTGAAATGGCCCGCTCACTGGCCTTCATGTTGTCCGATTTCCTGGGTGGGCTCCTAGTCACCTGGCAGCAGCTTCCGGAGCCCATTCCTTCTGCCACCCTGCCCCAAATCTGCAGAGAGCCTCGGGCTGAGGGTGGGGCCCCGCCACCGGGGGTGTTTCGACAGAGATGGAACAGCACTGGTCACTCCCCACGTGGCCATGCTGGTCAGTCTCCTTTGCTGAGACTGGTCCCCGGCCTCTCGGCCTCTCTGACCCAAGACTACCCTGCTGGGTTCCAATCCCACCTCCTCCAGGAAGCCTCCCTGGCGCCCAACCCTCTCTCCCTGGATCCTGTCCCTCTCTTTCAAACTCCCACCGTGTGTGATCAGAGCCCACAGTCCCTCCTGGTGGGCGCCGCCCGAATCAAGCTCTCACTGTTCTCGGTCTGCCCCGATGACACCCGGCTCCCCACGCAGGGCAGCGGGCTGCTGCCAAGACAGTCAGCTGGTGGCCGGGGGATGGTGAGGTGACTTGGACAGTGCGGCTGTGGTTGGCAGGCAGGGCAGTGGGCAGCAGGACAGCAGCTGAGACTGACGGTCTCAGCCCTGCCACATGGCCAGAGATGGGTCCATCACGGGACATCTGACCCCCAGGCTGGTCCCTCCAGAGCAGAGCATCTGGGTCATTTCAGGAGCCTGTCTCTGGACAGGGCTTCAAATTCGTAAACCTGTTAGCCGTGCGCCCGGAAGGAAGCCTGGTGGGGGGTGTCCAAAAGCAGAGAGGGCTGTCCCAGCCCCGAAGAGAGACAGGACAGGTTTGTGTCCAGGGCGAGCCAGGTGGTCCCGGGAAGGCTGGTGTACAGGTAGCACCAGGGTTTGGACTCTGCAGTGTCGCCAGGGCCAGGTGAGGGATGAGAGAGGAAGCCGTGCTGTGGAGTGCAGGGAAGATGGGGTAGGCGTGGCAGGGGTGGGGGTGGGGGGCAGCGAGAGGCTCCGGGCCAGAGGAGGTGTGCCAGTGACTTTTGGAACGGGGAGGACAGAATGCTAGAGTCCCGAGGCAGACCCCTCAGAGTCCGAGGTGACTGGTTCCACAGAGTGACAGGAGAAATGGGCCCTGGAGGCCAAGGGGAGGCTGGGGTACTGAGTTCATCCTGGGGGCTGGTCAATGACTGGGTACAAGCTGGGCCCCCGGCACGCGCGTGAGCTTCAATGTCGGGCCTGTGATCAGAGAGGCGGCTGCTTCCCTCGCCCAGCGCCAGGCCTGGCTCTCGGGGCCCCGCAGAGCCTCGGTGTGAGCAAGCTGGAGGCATGAGGGACCGGGCTGCTGCGTCAGCTCTGAGGTGCTCAGAGGAGCACCTTGTCGGGCTTAGCGGCAAGGCAAGCCACAGAATGACACTGGAAGTGGCAGCCGATTCGTGCGCATGAACGTCAGCTGGGAGACAAGGACACGCGGCTTCCCTTTGTTCTCAGACCCTTTGAAGTGTCTCGGAAAAAAGGCTGTCACGCCACTGTTGTCACGGCACGGTTTGTTATGGGAGCATCATTTCAATAAGTGGCTGGGGCTTGAAAAATACTGGGGTCCAGCAGGGACTGTTGGAGCAGACACCTGGAGCAGCCCCAGGTGGAGGTCCCTCCAGGTGACACCAGCCTCCCTCCCCGGCCAGAATGCCCTCCTGCCTCCCTGACAGACGCAGCCTCCAGCCTCTCTGGTCATTCCCGGGGGCCAGAGGCCCAGCCCGGTCACACAGACAGCCCCGATGTCACAAGGCTCACCGCGTTGTGGCAGAAACTGCGTCCTGAGGGACAGTGAGAATCACAACTCTGACCAGAGGGGTGTTCCAGACCCGCCCCGGGCCGCCCGCCCATAGGCCCAAACCTATTGCTCCAAACTCCCAGGGAAGGCCCTCACATAGGACAGGGGCCAGATGAGGCTCCACGCTGAGCTCTGGGGGGCCAGGGGCAAATCTACAGTGTTGGTTCTTACTGTCCCATGGATGGGGACAGCATGTCACATGCCCTCCTGGTCACCGGCCTCCTGGGAGCCACCTGCTTGCCGGATCCCTCTCCCCCTCTAAACATCACACGGCACCAAGGAGAGAACACGCAACTTGGCGTAGCCCAGCAGGCTCAATGGGGTGTCCCCTCCCTCCCTCAAGGTTTCTATGAGGACTGGGTCACCACCGGCCGGCCCTTCCAACAACCTCTGCTGGTGCCGGCAGGAGCCCCACCTCCAGGCTGCCAGGTGGGAACAAAGCAACGAGAGAGAGAGACAGAGAGAGAGAGACAGAGAGAGAGAGACAGAGAGAGAGAGAGACAGAGAGAGACAGAGAGAGATCCAGAGATTCTGCTTCACCTCACTCTGGTCCAGTTCTAGAACAATAAGCCAGCTGGGACGGAACCAGGTATTGCAATGTGAATGCCACTCACACGGGACTGGTTGGGATGCGTTAGCCCCGCCCCCTCTCCAGCCCTCTGCAGGGTTCCAGGAATCTGCATTTCCACTGTGGTGTTTCATGGTGGAAAACTGGGCTTCCAGTGGAGAGAGCAGGAAATCACAACACTGACCAGCAGGGCATCCTCCCTGACTGTGCCCGGAGGGGGGTGGCTCTGCGCTTCCGGCTCCTGCAGCAGCTGCCCCCTGGCAGGACTAGTGTGGCCGACCGTCCAGGAAGGGGTTGGGGTCATAGGAAGAGCCCCCTGCCCCGCTGTATGGACAGGTCACCCAGGGGCTGTCTGCACCCTACACCCTGAGCCCTGGGAGTGATGGGGATCGGGAGGGTTTGTCCCAGTGGTAACCGTCCTTGAAACGAGCACATCGGGAGAGTGAGAGCGTGAAGTCCACAGGGGACAGCGCCCTGCAGGAAGGTCGTGTAACCAGCTGTCTGTGGAAGAAGAGGCCCACTGTGTGCACACAGGAGAGGGAAAGAGTGTGAGCAAGCAGCGTCTGTGAGCGAGCCAGCTGGCACAGTACAACCCCCCCACCTGTGTCCACAGAGGGGCTGAAGCTGCCGCGGACAGACACACGCACTGGATGACCTTGCTCAGGAGGGACGGTCCTTCAGCAGGTTGGGCACCAA
This sequence comes from Carollia perspicillata, assembly GCA_004027735.1. NCBI lineage: Eukaryota > Metazoa > Chordata > Mammalia > Chiroptera > Phyllostomidae > Carollia > Carollia perspicillata. The sequence continues at coordinate 10,062 of PVKM010013901.1, read as the reverse complement.
TGAGTGTGGGCTGGGGTGCTGGCCCCACAGTGAGCGGCCATTTGGGGCAGACGCCACAACCCCCACCCTCTGTGCTTGGGGTGCCCTGACCACACCCTAGGCTGCACAGTTGGGATGCGGCCCCAGTGCCCCCTGGGTGGGGCTCCAAGGCGAGTGTACAGCACAAACGACCAAGAAGCAGAGTCCCTAAGATGTCAGCATGAAACACTGTCTGGCTCTCCCCACAGCACCTTGCTGGACGGCTTAGACGGAGGAGCCGTTCACAGAGCCTGAGGCCGCCCCCACCCTTCCAGAAGCAGGGGAAGCCTCTGCCCGGGCGCTGCACATACCCAGCAGCACAGACAGAGGGCGCCATGTCTCTTGCCTCCGCTGGACCTGAATCAGAGGCCCCTGGGTGGCAGCTTAGAAAGGGCGATTTCAAGGCTCTGCTCCCCGTGCTGCCCCACGCTCAGGCTTACTGGCCTGGTCACGGGGGAGTTTATTGTAAAACAAAATGCAGTTGTGCAGTTTTCTCCTCCTCGGCCCTCACGGAGACCCCTTTATTCACACGCAGGTCCTTTCAGAGGGGGCTCATTTCAGTGGGGAGCTGAGGGAAGCGGGGTCCCTGCGCCTGAGTCTGGGGCACAAAGATATGTCACCAGACACAGCTGCGAGTGCACCCTCTCTTCTCTGTCCACGTTGAGCCTCTAAGTCGCCCTCCACCACAGAACCCGCAGGATTACAGCACCGCCCTCTGGGGCAAACACCAACTCTTCTGGTCGTGTTCTCAGTGGAAAGTCAAACCAAACATCCTCAGACCTGCCATTCAGGCGGTGACATGCGTGGGGCGGCCCAGGGCCACAGACGGAGGGGACATCTTGGAATCTCAGGCTTTTAGAGTTGGGAGGAATGCAAGGCCAACCCAAACCAGGAGCCGACCCTCCCAGAGTGAGTGGGCCGAACTCCACGGGGGAGCTGGCAGGCAGCCTGGCCAAACGCACGATGGAGAAATGTTTGTGCGAAGCAGGACTGCAGGGCTGCTCCGATTTCAACGCCTGCCTCTCCTCAAGGAATTCTCGGCCGACTCATCCTGCGGCGGACCCCTGAGCACGCCCCGCCTGCCCTGCCTGGGCTGCCAGCCCCTTTTCCAAGAAAGTGATGGTTTGATTTATTGCTGAGGGAAGAGACCAGGTTATAACCAGACCAGGTTATCTGGTGGGTGGCGGGGGAGGTGTGTGCATTTATATGTCTAAAGTCATACACCAAAATATTACCCATTGTATTCTCCGAAAGCAAATAAATCCTATTTTCTCTCCTGTGCTTTTCTGCATTTCCTGAGTCTTCTGCAAACGACACAGAATACCTTGGTAATCAGAAAAACAACAGAGGTTACTCTCCCAAGCCCCCGATCGAAGGTCTCCTGCTTTGACTGAAATAGCCAAGCTTCACGCCAGCTCCCCATCATCGGAACACAGCTGGGATGGGGGGGGGGAAGCACGAAAGGCGGCAGACAGGGTAGTAAAAAGCAGCGGAGGAGCTTCAAAGCAGGTGCTCCTCTGTGACAAAATCGTGCCTTCCTCTGTTCTTGCTCCTGGTGGGTACGGTTGATCTGTTAGCGACCGCCACCCAAACCCGGCTCTCTGTCACTAGTAGACTCTGAGGTTAATTTGTTTTTCTTGCAGTGACAGGCTTCAGAGTGAGATCAGCTCTTGTGAGAAAGGAGCGGAGGCAGTAAAAACGTCCCGAGTCTTGGAAGAGTCTGCATCCTAGCGAGCAGACACACCGATCGCACAGATGGGCATTCGGATGTCAACACACGGAGAGATACGCTATGTTTGTGGGTTATGAGACGGTCACGGACAGATGCCCATTTCCTTTCCGCAAATGCTCCTGAAACAGCGAGCGTTTGCTACACAACAGAGGCGTTACTGCAGGTCCCCGGGGGAGCGTGGCCGTTTCATAAATGACGCTAGCACAAGTTGGGATCTGCGTGGGGAAAAACATACAGCCTGGTCTGCCCTTTCCACCAGTCACACAAGACCAGTTCCGGGCAGGTTGTAAAATGAATGCAAGGTTCCATTTCTGGAATGACCTGTAGGTTTATACAACACAAATATATAAAATTACCACCAGGGTGTGTGCACATGCATGCGTGCCCACACACGCACACCCTTGACAAGCTGATTCCACAATTCACAGATGGGTGGGAAGAGCTGAGGATATCAAAACTTATTGGCCCCAGCTGGGGTGGCTCAGTGGCTTGAGCACTGGCCTGGGAACCAAAGGGTTGCTGGTTCAATTCCTAGTCACTCACTCGAGAGGCAACCACACGTTGATGTTTAAAAAAGAAAAAAACAACTTATTATTAAACTCCGGTAATTCAGACTGAGCAGTATTGGTCTAGACATAGATCAATGGAACAGAAGAAAGGGTGCCACGACAGGCCACTGAAAACGTGAGCGTTTGCTACTAGACAAAGGTGTGATCGTTGATCAGTGGGGGAGCAGACGGACCTTTCAGCTGGTGATGCTGGCACAAGCTGGCACCCGCGTGGGAAAACAAACAAACAAAACTGAAGACCACCCCCACCCCATTTTACACCAGTCACTGTACACCAGTCACGAAGACCTGCTTCTGGGTCGACTGAAAAATAAACACGGGATTCCACTTCTGGAAGGATGGCATGAGGAGCTTTGCAGACCTGTATCCCCAGAGAAGTGACCGTAACGCGTAAAAGGATTGAAGAAACCAAGTGCCAATCATCTGAAGTGCCCGGAAAGTCTCCTAAGGGTATGCAACACACGCAGAATCCTTCTTCCAAGACAATCTACTAGATCCTAGTAAGAACCGTGCATCCTACTTGAGCAAGGGCCTGCCAACCCCTGCTCCCTGCTAGCTCTGAGCGCGGAAGATCCACTGTGGACGGGAGTGGCCCAGGAGTCAGAGCTCCTCCCCCCAGCTCTCAGTCACACCATCTCCCTGGGAGGGGGGACACCGGCATTTCTCACACCCCAGCCCCCTGTTGCACAGGCTAAGTTCCAAGCAAGTGCGGCTGAGGGATATACATCAGTAACGTTTCTCTGTCCCACTGGAATTTGCTATGAATCTGAACTAGATTCTTATAAATTAAGATGTACATTGCTAGGCCTAAAGTAACCACTAAGGAAATAACGACAAAAATACAGCAAAATTTAATTAAAGGGCTTAAAATATTATATTAAAAATAGTCACCTAATGCAAAAAAAAAAAAGTAAAGGAGAAATAGACAAAATGACACAAGACATAAAGAAAACATAAAGTAAAATGTCAGATGTAAATCCAGCTACATTGATAATAACACCAAATGTGAATAGACTGAGTGATGCAATCCAAAGGCAGAGAGAGACTGGCAAACAGCCTAAAAATACCAAGAACCAAATATATGCTGCTTACAGGAAATACACGTCACTGTGAAAGAGAAAAGGTAGAAAGAAAAAGAATAAAAAAAAGAAACTCTAAGAAAGTCAAAGTGACTACACTAACATCAGACAAAATAGACTTTAAAACAGAAAAAAAAACCCACTAGAGCAAAGAGAAACATTTTATAATAATAAAGGAATCAATTCTAAATGGGAGGGAGGTGGGGAGGTCGGGGTGGGGGTGGCTGGGTTGGGGGTAAAAGGCAGAAAACTGTACTTGAACAACAATTAAAATAAAAATTAAAAAAAGAATCAATTCTTCTGGGAGATCTAATGTTTATAAAACATATGCACCTAACAACAGAGCTCCTAGATACAAAAAGCAAGAACTAACGGCATTAGAGGGAGAAGTACACAATTCAGCAACAATAGTTGGAAGCTTCAACACGCCGCTTTTAACAACGAAGAGAACGACGGGACCGAAGGTTAAGTAGGAAGCGGAGGACTTGCACCACGCCGAAAACTAACGCATCTCTGTGAAACGCTCGAGCCGGCAACGGCAGCACACACCTCCCCAAGGGCACGTGGGACCCTCTCTAAGACAGGCCATGTGCTAGGCCGCAGAGCAAGGCTTATGGGATTTAAAGCGCAGGAATACCACACAACATGGTATCCTACAGCAATGGAGTGACACTAGCAATCGCGATCCAGAGTGAACATTGGGAAACCCACAGACGTGTGGAAGTGAACCGACGGGTTGGCGGAGGAATCCACAGGGAAACAGGACCACGCCCTGCGAGGACCGAAGACGAAGACGCGGCGTGAAGCTTCGGGACACAGCTGAAGCGGTGCTCAGAGGAGACGGATGGGCAGCTGTGGATTCCTGCCCTGAAAGAGCAACAGACCTCAAATCCTTAACCTAACCTAAGGCAACACACTAGCAGAAGAAGAGCAAACGAAACCTAGAGCAAACAGGAGACGTAATAGCAACGATGAGAGCAGAAATTAGTGAAATCGAGGACAGAAAAATAGAGAACATTAGTCAATCAGAGGCTGTTTCCTTAAAAAAACCAATGAATTTGACAAAACTTCTAGCTAGACTCGTAAGAAAAAATACAGAAGGCTCCAATAACTAAAAATGGGAATGAGAGATGGGACACTACTGACTTTTCAGAATAAAAAAGGGCTGTAAGGCAATCAGAGGAACCACTGTACGGCAGTACACGAGACACCGACGGGTCGAACAAACGTGTAGAAGAACACATATTGACTCAAGAAAAAACAGAAAGTCTACAGAAAAATATTTAATCACTTACTCAAAAATGTCCCTCAAAGAAAAGCGCAGGACCAAATGGATTCACTGGGAAAGTCTACCACATGTTTAAAAAGAATCAGCACCAATTCTTCGTGAACTCATCCATAAAAAAAGAAGGGAAGGGAAGGCTCCCTGACCCACTCCCTGAGGCCAGTTCCCCCGACACCAAAACTGACATCACAAAACGTGAAACCTCTGGCCAGCATCTCTTGTGACTGTAGATGCGATGAAATCCCCAGCAACATACGAACGACCAATTCCAGCAACACAGTAACAGGATTACGCACCAGGACCAAATGGAATTCACCCGAGGAATGCAGGGTTCGTTTAACATACGAGAATCAACTAATGTGATATACAATTCAGTAGGAAAAAAGAAGAAAACCATATCATCATCTTAATAGTAGAAGAAAAAGCATTTGATAAAATTTAACACGTTCTTTTGATTGAAAAGAAGCTCTCAACAAAACAGGAACAGAAGGGAATTCTCCCACCTGATACAGGACACCTGTGGGAAACCCAGGGCCGACATCGTCCTTAGCAGAGGTGACAGAATGCAGAGCGAGAACTAGGCAAGGGTATCTGCTTTTGCCGGGCTGCCGGAGGTTCTGGCCGGGCCATCAGGCAAGGAAATAAAACGGAAGGCATCCAGATCAGAAAGAAAGAAGCAAAACTATCTCTACTTACGCTCACTATTTTTTTTATATAGATGATCCTCAATTAGCCAATAAAAAAATGATTGGAACTAATAAATGAGTTTGGCAAGTTTGCAGGGCCTGAGATCAATATAAAAATCAATTGTATCTTTATACATTAGTAATAAGCATTCTGAAAATGAAAATATAAAAGCAATGCCACTTACAACAGATTCAGACAGAATAACATACTCAGGATAAATTTAACCGAAGAGATACAAAATTTATGTTCTGAAAACGACCCCAAAATGTTGAAAGAAATTAAAGAAAACCCAAGTAAATGAAAAGACATCCCACCACCACGGGTCGGAAACTTAACCCCGTTAAAATGGCAATACTTCCCAAACTGACCTACTCATCCCTCGAAATCCCCACTGACCAACCAGCTGACCCAAAATTTCATATGGACTCAGAATATCCAAAACAGACTTTCAGAAGAACAACAAAGTTGGCGGACTCACATTTCCCGGCTTCAAAACTTACTACGAAGCTACAGGAATCAGGACAGTGGGGCACCAGCATAAACACAGACGCAGAGATCAGCGAACAGAATGGAGTCTAAAAATAAGCCCCGCACAGTTACGGTCAACTGACCGTCAACGAGAGCACAAGGCGACTCGAAGGGAAGAGCAGTCTTCGAAACAGACGACGCTGGGGCAGCTGGACACGCCCAGGGCCGGTGCGACGACGGCCCTCAGCCTCACAACACGTGCAAACATTAACTCAAGACGAACGCGAGACGATGCGAGATCTAAGTGTAAACGCTAAAACTGCAGGACTGTTAGGGGAAAAGAGGGGTAAATCTTTGTGACCTTGGGTCAGGCAAAGCCTCCTTAAACACGACACCAAAAGCATAACTGACAAAAGAAAAAAATAGGTAACTTGGACCTCATGGAAATCAAAAACTTTTGTGCTTCAGAGGATAACAAAAGAAGTGCAAAGAGAACCCACAGGATGGGAGGCAATATTTGCGAAGTACGTATCTAGTGAGAGACTTGTGTGTTTAGAATATAGGAAGATCTCTTGCAACTCTGTAATAAACACACTGCCCAATCAAAAGATGAGTAAAGGATACGAATAAACAGTGCTTCAAAGAAGCTATACAAAGAACCGATAGTCATGTGACAAGATGTTCAGTATTATTCACCAAGGAAATGCAAACCGAGACCACATGAGATATGTCGTCACACCTGCTTGGAGGATTGACCTTAGAAAGACAGATAACAACCAGAGCTGGCAAAGATAGGGGGAAACTGGAGCCCTTAGCCATTGCTGGTGGGAACGGGAACTGGCGCAGCCACTTCGGAAAGCAGTCCGGCAGGTCCTCCGAAGGCCGAACGTAGAGTTAGTTACCTAGGACCCAGCCGTTCCATTCCCACGTTCCTGCCCCAGAGAGATGACATGACCACACGAAAACGTGTCCACAAATGTTTATAGCCGCATATCCGTAACAGCCCAACAGCGGAAGTGACTCAAGTGTGCGCCAGCCGATGCGTGGATAAACTCTGATGTACACTCGTACAGGCAGTGATGATTTGTTTACGAATAAAAAGGACTGAGGTGCGATGCAGGGGACAGCGTGGACGAATCTCAGAGACATTGTGCTAAGCGACAGAAACCAATCACGAAGGAGCACATATAGTCTGAGTCACCCAGCACAGGCCAATCCATCGAGGCAGCAAGCAGGTTAGTGCCTGCCTGGGGTGAGTAGGGGTGGGGGTGGGGGTGGGGAGAGCCCAGTGCGGCAGGCGGAGGCGCCTCACAGCTGTTTCAGGAGATGGCTGCATGGCTCTGTGGCTACACCACAAACTCGAAGTGCACACTTTACATGGGGGGAGCGGAGGGCAATGTGAATTATGTCTTAACAAAGCCACTACTTCAAGAAAAGGTAAGTGTAAAAAGCAACCTTGTAAAGTAGAAGACGTTATAGAACAGTGCAGGGCCTTGGGGGCAGGAGAGGATTTACTTTAAAAGGCACAAAATCCGCTAACCATGAGGGAAAACGTTTTTAAAAAATTGCTCGGAAACTGGCAGATGACGGCGTGTGAGTGTAAGGTGCCCAGCACATGGAGGCGGTGCGTGTGCGTACTGCAATGTGAGCAAAACACTCGACGCATTCAACTACGTTCAAGTTAAGAGCTTGTATCCTTACAACGAACCCAAAGTGAAAAGTCCAGCCATCATGGAGGAACACGTTGGTAATAAATGTAATCAACAAGGACTAAGTATCCGAAGTACATAAAGAAGGCCCGCAGATGAGCACGGGAAAGCCAAACAAAACTGAACAGGAAAACGCGCTCAGGACCTGGGCGGTTACTGCCGAGAAGAGGAAAACCAAACGGTCACGAACTAATGGGCTGATGCTCAGTCTCCTCAGTAATCAGGAAACTATCAATTACAACCACGGCGAGAGACCATTGCACACCCGCCAGACCAGCAAAACCGGCGGATTTTTCGCTGTTGTTAGCGTCAGTCCTGTGAAGGGTGGGGAGTGTCATGAGCTGTTCTTTTTAGGGTGAACTGGCCAACGATTTTGGAAAATACTTAGGAAGGCTAGAAGTGCCCTGCCTGTGGATGCGGCCTGGAGGCGCTTGTGCCTGTGGGCACGGGGACAGACACAGACGGGGAAGGGATGGGGATGAGTCTGCCGTCACCTGGGACAGCCCCACCCGGGAGCGGGGACTGAAGCTGCTGTCCGCAGAATGGAGGCCCTGAGGTACCCTCGCAAGGGGGGGCTTCCGGTAGCTCGAGCAGGGACGCGCCAGCTCCGTCCAGTAGGGTGAGTGTCACAGACACATCTCGGAGTGAAAGCAGCCAGTCAAAAAGGAACACCCACAACACAGTTGCATGTATATGGAGTTCAAAAACAGAAGGAAGCAAAGCACGTTTCCACAGTTACTCAGGCGAGATGACTGTTTAAATTAAGAACAAAGCCAGGACAGGATCCTGCAGCTGTCCTCCAGGGTGGCGGCTGCCCCAGGGCAGAGAGGAGGACCCGGTGGGGGCGGCGTGGAGGGGAGGGGGTGTTTCGAAGGCCCAGCCTGGTTCCTAAAACATGGCTCTTCTCTGCACCGCTGTCCTTTTAATGACACACGTACACGTTGTGTCCGCTTCTGTCTGTGTGTCATCTTCCATAATAAAACACGAAGAAAAAGATCGTTTTCAACAAGCGGCTCCCTTCCCAATGCTGCGACTGTGCCGTGGGTCAGGGCTGTGGGTGGGCCCGCCACGTGCAGGGTCTGACCTTGCAGGAAGGGGGAGACCTTCCTGTGACCCCACGCACAGCCCGCTGCAGGTGACCCTGGTGTGTGAGCGGCAGAACCGAGCCCTGCTGAGGTTTTCACAGCCCTTCTCGGCCCGGCAATCCACGACGGCTGTTCACGGACCAAGGAGAAAACAGGCTTGCTTCTGTGCGCTGCCTCGCCGGCCCGCCCTCTCCTGCGCACGGGTTTACTGCGGGCTTACTCCATGCCCGCCCCTGTGCCAGGCCCAGGATGCTGCCGAGAGCGAGGCAGACCTGTCCCCACACATCAGTGGGCAGTGATGTCACCGTCGCCCCCAGTTAGTTGGTCCCTACTGCACCACGAGACAGAGGAGGAACTTAGGTTTCTGTATTCCTGTGCTTTCTCACCCGGCCCAGGGCAGAAGCCTGGGAACACAGTGTGAATTCTCTTGGTTTTGTGTATAAATATTAATTTCGTGCATACTCTCAAACACTTGGAGGCTTCAGGGATGTAAAATTTGGTCATTAAGAAGCAATTTGTGCAAGATAGATGTAATTGCTTTTGTTATGCTAAAAACTTCCAACGGCTCTAAAAGGAAACTTGGAGGAACAGCCTCTTTCTGTGTTCTCCTCGGGCCTGCTTGCACCTGCGGGTACCTGGGGAGCCACACCTTACACCCAGACCCAATAACAGGAGGCCCCAGAGCGACCTCTGAGGGGCGCTGTCTTCGGAAGCACCCAGGCAGGAGTTGGCGCCTTCAACCCAGTAGCTCTTCCGCTCTCCCTGGGGACTTTCCTTAGCACTAGAGGGGGGCCTAGACCTGTTGGAAAATGGGGGGTACTACCCCTCCAGTGCTCTCCCAGCTGGGCCGCTGTTTGGAAGGACATGTGTGTTCCCATTCACATATGGGGCACGCCCATGGCGCTGACTACGGTGTGAGGAGGGCCCCCAGGGACCAGCCAGACAACGCTTCCCTCACCCTCCTTCTCCCATTGCCTGGCGTGATGACCCTGGAGCTGGGTTGAAGGGGCCACGCCTGGCCAGGCCCCACTGGCCAGGCCCCACTGGCCCACGCGGGGTGTGCGGTGTGAGTAAGCAGCCTTCACGGGGGCCTGGGTTGCGCTACTCAGCAAACCCAACCGGGACCTCGGGTGCCTCTTGGCCATGGGAGAATGGTGCCCACCTCCCCACCTGACTGTTCACGTCCGTCATCCCCACCTCCTCCTCCCACTTAAAACTGGGGGGCAACAGCACTGAGCAATAACTCACTTGTTGGCTGAGTCAGTCACTTATCGGTGATCCAGACTGGGACTGAACGAGTGGAGAAAGGGAGTCCTCTGACAAAAGACACGCTCGCGGGCTCTTAAAGAGGGGACAGCCCGGAGGAGCCCTCGGGCAACGGCTCCATCCCTGTCTCCCTCGGGGCCACCGTGTCTGGGGGCGCAAGGACC
>PVKM010013900.1:0-29705 GCA_004027735.1 Carollia perspicillata | reverse complement strand
AAAGACTCTTGGGAAAAGACAGGCTCTCTCCTTTTTATGAAATCTTTATTCCTGCATGTGGAAGACAATTCCACGTACACTGCTTTTGTTTGTGACCTTACGTGAAATAGCATCCTATCAGAGAATGGGAGTTAAGATAGTAACATAAATATATAACATCAGCCAAGGTCTAGAATGAAATAGAAAATCTGCCTTTCATGACTTTGAATACTTGCTTCCAGCCCCTTATTGCCTGATTGAGAAATCAACTGATAGGCTTATGGGCATCCTTTGTAGGTAACTGTCTCCGTTTCTCTTGCTGCTTTTAAGATTTTCTCCTTATCTTTAATCTTGGGTAATGTAATTATGATATGTCTTGGTGTGTCCTTCCTTGGGTCCACCTTCTTTGGAGCTCTCTGAGCTTCCTGGACTTCCTGGAAATCCATTTCCTTTGCCAGATTAGGGAAGTTCTCTGTCATCATGTTTTCAAATAAGTTTTCAATTTCTCACTCTCGCTCCTCTCCTTCTGGCACCCCTATGATTTGGATGCTGGAATGTTTAAAGTTGTCCCAGAGGTTCCTAAGCCTCTCATCATTTTTTTTGAATTCTTGTTTCTTCATTCTGTTCTGGTTGAATGTTTATTTCTTCCTTTTGCTCCAAACCATTCATTTGAGTCCTGGTTTCCTTCCTTTCCATGTTGGCTCCCTATACATTTTCCTTTATTTCACTTTTCATAGTCTTCACTCTTTCCTCTATTATATTCAACCATTTCTGTGAGTATCCTGTCATGAAAGGCAAGGACCTACATCCAAGATGACTGAATCCAGCAAAGTTATCATTTAGAATGGAAGGGCAGATAAAGTGCTTCCCAGATAAGGTCAAGTTAAAGGAGTTCACTATCACCAAGCCTTCATTATATGAAATGTTAATGGGACTTATCCAAGGAAAAGAAGAAGATCAAAAATATGAACAGTAAAATGACAACAAACTCACAACTATCAACAACTGAACCTAAAAAAAACAAAAACAAAAATGAGCTAACCAAACAACTAGAACAGGAATAGATTCACAGAAATATAGATCCCATGGACAGTTATCTATAGGGAGGGGGAGAGGTAGAATGTGAGAAAAGGAAAAGGGAATAAGAAGCATAAATTGTGGGCACAAAATAGACAGGGGGAGGTTAATAATAGTATGGGAAATGGAGAAGCCAAAGAAATTATATGTATGATTCATGGACATGGACTAAGGTGGGAGAATGATGGTGGGAGGTGGGTTCAGGGTAGAAGGAAGGGGAGAAAAATGGGACAACTATAATAGCATAATCAATACAATATATTAAACTTTAAAAAAAGAAAATCTGATGATTTGGTGAGAGGAGATCACTAGTAACATTAGAATGATATACATGCTCATTGGGGAACATGTATAAAGGACCTATGGACAAAGCCAAAGTGGGGAAGGACTGAGGTGGGAGGTGCAGATGAGTGGGGTGGGGGGAAAATGGACACAACAGTACTTGAACAACAATAAAAAAAAACTTGGAAAAAAAGAAATATGTGTATGTACATACAAATATGTGTTTGTTATATATATGTGTGTGTGCACCTGTGTGTGTGTGCATGTGTGTGTGTGTATAATAAAAGCCCTAAAAAACAACAAAAAAGAATTATAGACATCATGCAGGAAAAATGTAATAGGTGCCCCAGTATTCTAAGTACTTTCAATTTGGAATCCTAGACATTGTTCATTGCTGCCAAAATAGCACCAGAAGGTGAAGACTTTTTTCTTAATTCGAAACCAAACAGAAACTGTCTATGTATCCACAGTAAGCCAGCTTAGGCTTGCTAACACATTAGACTCTGTTTCATCACCGTCGTGGGAAACACTGGTTGTCTCACACTGCTTGAAATCCCTGACCTACAATCGCTGTATGTGATTCCTTCACAGTGTGGCTGTCCACTCATTTCTGCGTTACGCTGGGCCCTGGTTGCCACAGAGGGCAAGCTAAAGTTACCACCGTGGTGGCAAGGGCACGTCATGACGTAGAACTTGGGCAGTTCGTGGCCTGGCATGCATACAAGTTATCTTTTCTTTAGGTGTGCTTTTTGTAATAACATAAAATAACTTACACTATTATGATTTTAAAGATTAATCTAAGCCCTGATTGGTGTGGCTCAGGGGGTTTAGCATTGTCCCACAAAGTCAAAGGTCACCAGTTTGGTTCCTGGTCAGACCACATGCTTGGATTACAGGCTTGGTGCACAGTTTGGACACGTACAAGAGGAACCAATCAATGTTTCTCTCCCTCTCTTTCTCCCTACCTTCCCCTCTCTCTAAAATAAGTAAATGAAATCTTAAATAAAATAAAATAAAATAAACCTAAAAGTAGGAACATCTCATATTTTAATGATATTGGTTTTTGACCCTTATTTGTTATATTTCAGTGTGGCCTAAGATTTTAGTAATTAGAGTATTTGTCTAACAAACTTCAATTTTTGAATACTGGGATTAGGAAGACAGTTTTGAGGATGAATGTGGAATGAAATAATAAATGAGATCCTCAGTAGCAAGGCTAATCTACTCCACTCTCTCCTCTTAACAGAAAAAAAAAATCCTAACAATATAAGAGTATTAAATGAGATGGTAATGGCTAATGAAGATCAAGTACCAGAAGTCCTATTTACAGAACCTTCTAGCTCCCGCTTCTAAGCCATGCTTCTTGTGGTATTTTATATAGCAAAAGGAATGATGTTCATGGAAAGGTGAAGCTGGACATCGTTAACAGTGAGTTACTAGAGGAGAAATAGTTGCAGGAGACACTGTCTCCTAATAGATGTAAAAAGGAAAGGAAGAAATTAGCACTATTGATAAATAGAGTAAGATGTGTAATTAAATACCAGTAGATAAATGAACACTAAGGCATCTGGAATCAAACTCAGGTAATTCATTATCAGAGAAATAATCTTGACAGGAGAATCAAATTCTTAAAGACTGGAATTTCTAAAATGCCAAAACAATTATAATAGCCACTGAGGACTACATTCCAGGCACTGAACTGGGCCTATTAAATTAAGATCTCATAACTACCCTATGAAATGTATATTATTACTCCCTGCATTTTGCAAGATAAATGAAGACCTAGATTAAATCACTTACCCTACATTTCACAAGTAGTAAGTTTTATAACTGAGATTTTTACTGAGTCTGGTGTGAGACTCCATGATTTTACAACTTATAATAATAGTTTAAATTGGCAATTTTACATATTCATTAATTGATAAAGATTAGCATAATATGAACAGAATTCATGGAAATGGATTGTAACAGTACACATGTTGACCCATTCATGCTATCTGGATAAAATCTGATATATAGGGAATGTGGGTTTCACATGGTTTAAATATTGTCTTATACTTTATTCTTCTCTAAGTACATATGAGAGAGAAGCTCAAGAAACCATCTTATCCAACTTAAGTCTATGAAAGGCTAAAATTTTCCAGTTTATAGCATGATATAAGGAATAATTTTCTTTAAAATTAGCCTAAAAAAAGTGTGGACTGTAGAAAAATTATCAATGCAGTGAAAAAACATTAAGTATGGTACAAAAATAAAATACTATGTTAATATTATTCATTTTTTACTTCGTGATTTTTGCGTGTGTATGTTTATGTTAAGGAATCCATTTCTCAAAAACCTTGAAGAATTCCCATCCATCAGTAAAATGAATAAAATCAAGTCTAATTGATTGGGATGGGTTTCAAAGCTCTTCATAAGCTAGACCCAACTTCTCATACCAGATTTATATCTGCTGCCAACTTTCTACAAATGTTTCTCTCCTGGTGATCTAAAAAAGTAATCATCTCTATAAAGCCTTTCCAAAATTTCCACTTAGAATTTATTCATTCCTTGTCTGTGTTAATTTGGAACTAAATATGTTTTCCTGAATTTACCATTCCCTGCCTCATATTGTCATATATCTATATGAATTAACTATCTGGCTTGATGTTAAATTTAAAAACAACCAATGTGTCATCTTTGTTATCCTGTACAGATCACCATTCTACAGAAATTATAAAATCAATTGATAGCAAAATGGATTATGCATTAAAATATAAACTATATTTAGTTAAAACAAAAATTTTAATGCATCCATTGAGTTACTGATAATTCTTAGTGATGACCAAAATACTGAAACTATACTTTTTAACTAAAAACGTAATTTTCTATTTAAATAATAGGATTTTTGGAAAGTCTTCTGTTAAAGTTTCTTTAAATAAAAATAAATATTATAGAGAAAAATCATTTGAAGTATACTTTAGTCTAATTTATTCCATTAAAAGCCAATGACTCTAATTATAGAGATATTTTAGTTCAGGTCTATCCAGGGTCCAGATTCATCTAATTATAGTTGAATGAATGAACAGTAGATTGAATTAGAAACTGATCAATTAAATTAAGCAATTAAGAAAACTGAAGTAAGAGTTCTAATATATGGGTCAATTATTTTATTTAACCTAGTATCCAAAGCAGACTTATAATTCAGCAATTCAGTCCACTGCTTGGCGCTCTGGAGGAATGAGAACTGAATAAAGTGGACTGGACCATCACAATGACCACTTCAGACCCTCATATGTCCTGCACCACATGTAATAAGAGATTTTACAGCACCTCAATTCTTAGTGTTTTGCCATCAATATTCCGAAATAAAAACTTTGCAACAGTTTAATACTAACATAACATGTTAAAAATGTACAATTCCTCATAAGCAATAATTCCATTTCTGTCTTAAAACATTAATCAAAAAATTAAGTTAGTTATCAATTTCCATAGCATTAAATGAAGCAATTATTTATTTAATCTGGAAAATATAGTTATGAGAAAATCTCTTTTAAAACTTTGTAATTTATTTTGAACACAAGACACCACTCCCACTCCCAATCTCAGGGGAAAGTGCCACTACTGGTTTTTACTGAGCCTGAACTCCAGTCCTCCCTCCCGGACCACATCAGTTATGTCTCAAAGACCTGCCCTCAGCATCTCTCCGCCCCTCTTCATTTCCATCCCTCTGGATATCACTTCAGTAGCAGCTCTCGGTCAAGTCTTTGAAGGATTAATGCCATACATGCCACCTTATCTTTCTTCCATTCATCTTCCTTACTTGTAACCTGTCCCCCTTCAACCCTTCCTGTGCCCTATGAACCACTTAAACAGAATGTGTGCAGCAACTCTGAAAAGTCTTTCTTTTTCCTGGGGCATGCTTCTCTTTGCCTAGCTACTATTTGCCCTCCAAGATTGGCGCGTTGGTGTTTTTCTTTCTCGTGTACTCTAATGGCAGTCTGTGCTTTCTTCTCTCACAGCACAGTCCATGTGCTGCTGGGTCTATGTTCCCCAGGAGACAGTAGCTGTGTTAGGGCACAGTCTTCCAACTTTGTCTTCCTAGCAACCAGCATGATGGCACGCATATAAGAGTCACTTAAAAGTTTGTTGTAGAAAGTATTTATTTATTTGATGAATAAACTAAAACTGCTTGTTGAAAGACAGCACTTCAAAACAGCCACTTGATATTTAAAAACTGATATTAATAGATCTCAATTACTGGGTGATATTAAGTACCTGTATATAAAAGTGGCAGCTTGAAATGTATTTCACAAAACCTTGAGTAAGTAAAATAATATACCGCTTCTTGGGGTCTTTTGGTTAAGATCAAGTGTTGTACAATAACATATATTATTTAGAAGTAGATAACTGTCTATACACACAAACTTACAAATTTGAATACTCTCTGCATGAATTATGAGCAGTAGTAAGAACGAGTGTTGGACACAGTTGCAGATCTTCTAACTAGCATTTTAGGGGTCAAAGTAAAGCAATATAGGTAACTTCCTCACTCAACATGGCACTTAAATGACAATGGAAAATATACGTGATATATATGATAAAGAGTGGTAACCATTCAGGTCCTACTTGAATGCTTCTAAATCATGTTAATAAAATGATAGGTTTCTGTTTTAACTGACTTCATCATAATGGATTAAATAAGCGTTAGAAGACAGAATAGGCAGCACATGTATGGAATCAATCACTCCCTCCAATTAGTACTCCCTCAAATTGGAAAGTGGAAATCAATTCAGAAAGGGTAAACATGATTTTTAGAATGAGAGGGCTATAAGTGACAACTAAGAGAAGCTGGCATTAACCAATCATTCGTTTGTTCATTCAATCATTCTCTCCCTCATTTTTGTACTTGCTGTGGACCTGTGCATTTCACCTCTAAACAAACTTGTAAACTTAAGAATAAATGGGACAAACACGTTCCCTGAAGCAGGCCCTTTGTGTGATCCATAGCAAAGGAGATGGGCTTAACCAAGTTTGACAATAATATGTGTGTGGTTGTAAATGTAGGTGTGTGTATATTTAACCTCAGCTCATAATTCCTTTTCGAAGTTTATGTTATTCAAACAGAACTTGGAGAAAGGTTCTTATTAAAGGTAATTTATTCAAACTTTTTAGTTTCCATTCAGGTAAGAAATACCCAGACACCTTCAAATTATGCCAACATATTTTTGATTTAGCCAAATTAACAATATGAAATTTGGCTTTAAATAAATCCCCATGGATTATCATCCAAATGTGAGTTTACACAGTGAACAAATAAAGATAAATGGTGATTTGAGTATAATGCCTCTGTATCTTTCAAAATTTTCCATTTCAGATTTCATATTTAATTTGTCCAACTTTATCCCTTAATACCACAAGGAAATAACCTCTCAGACATATTAAGATAGTCAAACACATTCTTGCCAATTTTCTATGCAGTGTACCTAAGTTTCCCATGTGATAGATTCAACAGATACATTATTCAGGATATGTAGATATAAATATTAGGAAATTTTTATATCTAATAGATGCCTAAATAAATGCATATATGTTTGGGGAATAAATGCTACACTTGCACCTTTCACTGCCCAGTGGATGGATGGTGACAGTGCTATTGATGGTTATTAATTAACACACTTGTCAGTAGCTCTGTCACTTAAGGAGAAAAGAATTAGAAGGGATTTTAGATGTTTCCTTATTAAAGTACCTGGAAATTTTCAATCGAAGTGCCAGGTGGCTTTTGGAATGACTTGGGCAGGGGAACTCCACGTAACTGAAAGGTTTGTGATAAACACACACACAGGGAACAGACAAGAGTTGACACCAATGCTTTGACAGGGAGTCCGTCACAGTTTCTCAAGTGTGTGGCTTTTTCGTGATTTTCACGAGTCTAAGTCAGCTTCACAAGTGAGACTAAATGAGGAAGTAGATGTGACATAGATATTAGATAGTAGCAATTGTTGGAAGAGACAAGATCCTAGAGAATATCCAATCTGATATCTGATTATTTTGAAGGGGAACATGAACCCAAAGTCTTAGAGATTTGCCAGAGAAAGGAAAGAGAGATAAGAGATGGAGAGAAACGGCTTTCCTTATACTATCAGTCACCCTCAATTATAATGATGTATACATCCCTGTTCACCCAGAACTCTAACAAGCCAGGCTCTGTGTCAGTCTTAGTCATGATATACCCCTGGTAGTTAGCACAATGCTTCTCCAAAACAAGTGGGTGAATAGATGAGTAAATAAATACTTAATATTAACTTAGGGAAGGTTTTTAACCTCCCTAAGCATCACCTTCATCTTTAGAAAATGTGATCAGAGGAATGTGAGATGATACATAAAAATGCTTAGCGATGGCTTTGTACAAAGAAACACTCATATAGTAGTGGAATCAGTGAATGAATGAATGAATGAAGCCAATATAAGGAAAATATCTGTTTCTCTGGAAACTTCAGCTACAACACATGGACACGTAAGAAAAGCTTTTTGGCATATCCTCATCTAATGTCTCAGAGAAAAAGGAAAAGAAAAAATGTAAGACAAAAGCCCCCAAAACAATAAAGAACTTAAAGCAAATACAAACTATTTGTCAAAGGAAAAAATAGTCATTTAAATGACTCATGAGAATATAATTCTGGGAAGAATAAACAGCACTACAATACCTGATAAAATTCTGACTTCAGCTTCGTTTCCCGTTCTTAAACTGGCTGGATTCCGGGCTAGGCACCGATAGATTCCAACATCCCCAGGTTGAAGTCGGCTGATCTGCAGAGCACCAGAGGGCAACACCACTACCCGGGAGTCGCCTGGGACTGGAGTCAGGTCTTGCTGGTTTTTCTGCCAGTGTACAGTTGGCATTGGCTCCCCAATGACATCACACTTGAGTAACACGGTGTCTCCCATGAAGGCCGTGACAGATTCTGTCTGGGATAGAAACCTCAGTGGTCCTATGGGAAAACAAAGAAAGAAGGATAAATATTTCAGAAGAGATGCCACAGTTTTATTCTTAGGGTTAACTCAATTAAATAATTCTTATTTTTTGATTCACGTGCTATCCATTGCAGTTACACTGCGATATTTCTATTTTCATTTTAATCTTATGGAATTTATTTAATTGTTTGTGCATTTCACAATCAAGTTCTATTCATTCATCAGTTTGGGGTTTAAATCAAGTTTTGGTGATCATATTTTATATTACTGTGATTTTTATTTTATAGATTTATTTTAACTAACTGAAAATTTCCTAGGTCCAGGTTTAAATTTCAGGGAGTCAATATTTAGTGAATACAAATTCTATTGTATTCCGTTTTAAATACTCTTGGTTTTACTTTGGATCTATTAGTTCTCTCAAGTCGAATTTTCCCTACAATCTGATGAAAATTTGGCTGGAGGCGCAAGGGCAAAGGCAAAATGGTCTAGGTGACAACATCATAATTTAATATGAGAGATGATCGGGAATGCTGTAGAGAAGTTTCCTTCCCTGGGAGAGGGTGACGTTTCTGGTTCCCTCTAGGAAGGAGAGTCTTGGAACACAAGATTACTGGAACTGGTAGCCAACACAGAGAGCTGGAGATCAAAATGCAGTTTATCCCCTTTGTGACGTCTCACCCAGACCAAGGACTGTGAAGGACATTTCAATGCCTCATTTCACTGTGGGACTCAAGGGGAAGAGTCCCACAGTTGCAGGAAGCTTATGTCTTCTCATCCTCCCAAAGAGCTGAGACAGAAGTACAATGGTCTATCCATGCCTGTCCAAAAGGCTGATGAAGTTCATGCGGTGTGAGGACACTACAAAGACCAGCAAACTGACAAAGTAGCCCAGATTCACAGGTAGGTGTATGTCATCTCCCCTGCACAGGTGCAGCAGGACAAAGCTAACGGTACAGGTGTTTGTGTGGGCTTTCACCCCAGCAAGGTGACTATCACTTGACCGAAGCTGGACAAAGACTGCAAAGCGATCCTTCAGTGTAAAGCCAAGTCTCACCAAGTAGGAAGGGAAAAGGGCAAATACAGGAAGAAATGATTGAGAAGATGCAGAAATCATGTAATCTTATGTACAACATTCATAAAGAGTGAATTCCACCAATATCATATATGGAATTGGTGCCAACCACTAAAGATAGAATACTTCTCCTTATAGCCATGCTCACATAAATAAACCTGCAGACCTAGAGATCCAATATGAAGGTCGTATTGAGGTTGCTCAGCAATAAGAGTGATTGAATCTAGACCACGTAGAACCACTGATATTAATTTATCCCACGCATGTACATACTAAAATTACTCATCTGCCTCCCCAGTTAAGGCTTTGTAATCATAGATGTAGATACAGGGAATGCCAAGTACAAACCTAATTCTCTTCTTCCCATTTAGTTATCAGAATTGACCTGTAACTTCTGGATCTACCACTGAGTGATGAACAAAAGGAATCAATTAACCTGTGCCCTGGCTCATTGTCCAAAGTCCAACTGCCAGGCCATTTGTAGTGTACAGTCTTGAGCCTATTCAAAAGAAGGTAAATTAATCTACTACTGATGGACTTAGGCATGATTTAACGCATGTACTTCAACAGAGAATGACTTGTATACACTATGTAAGGCAAAACTGCAATGAGATGTGCAAACGAGTCTCTGGCTTTTTTGTTTAATAGTTTTCTTCTTGGTCTTTATCCCTAGCATATAATTTTGTAATGAAGAATGTATAGTTGGAAATAATATGCCCACATATACAAGTTATATATTTTATACAAAATAGGTAAGAATAAAATATTTTTGATAAGTTCATAAAATATCTGAATACTCTTAAATATTCATAAAATATCTGAATACTTTTAAATATTAGATATATAGTCCCATATAAGTTATACACACTGGATAAAATTCTAAATATCTATTTTACATCTAAATGCCAGTGACATTCAAAACATTCACTTGCAAAATTCTAGAACACAAAATAAAATATAAAATGAAAGATTAATTCAAAATGATACTCAACAATTGGTTCCTTTATACAAACTTCTTGTAGCTGGAAAAATCATACATGATGCATGAAATTGTATGTTAATATAATTAGACTTAATGGAATCAGATACTATTTCACATGTTTATTCAATATGCATTCTGGGCTGATTTCAGACCTTAATAAATAGGGGTCACAGATGCCTCCTATTTAAAATTTAACAGTGTAATGTTTGAAAACTTTAACTAGTTGGTTTTTTGACAGCGTGAGAAATTATAAATATGATTTGTAGCTTTTTCTTTTTGTCTCTACAAAGGAAACCCTGCACATCAAAAAGCAATTCTAAGTTTATGAGGCTCTACATGGCTTGAATTAATGCTCTCAGTATCGTGCTGAATCGTAGCTCTCACGTCTCACAATGGGTACAAACCTGCGACAGTATTAAAAGGAGTAGTTCAAGGCTATCAGCTTAGTCCCGTATTTTCAAGGAGTGAGCATGAGGATCTAGTAATGAACATTAAACTCACTGTAACTCATAAGAATGGAATACAGTATTGTCAGAAGAGTCTTTTACTGCTCTGATGCAATACAAACAATTTCTATGCTGTGTTCATAAATAATTTTAACTGGAGCCTTGTGAAAAATAGTTGCCTGCTCAACAAGCACCTACCGGTTCATGAAAACAGCCTGGTTCCATCGCATCAGATTACGTCTGATCAATTGTAATCACAGCACAAATGGTTTTTATATCTCTACTCGTTTCTTACCCAAATCCATTCCATAGTCAAAAGATCAGGGTTACTAAGTCACCAAAGCTTTTGTTTCACTCAGGAAACCGAAGTTCCAAAAAATTTCTAGTATTGTCTTACACCCCTAATTCTGGCACCCAAGAATCTAGCACAATGCTCATCGTACATAACTTCTGCAAAATAATTCTCCCATCTATTGAGCAGTCCTGTGCCCTAAGCATGTCTTCCTCTTGACTTAATTCTATAATTTTTCCTCCCCTAATATCCACCTATCAAAACTGTAGTGATTCTTAAGGTACTGAGTCAAAAAATTCCCATTCCCCTAGTCTTGCTTACTGGAAATCATCTCTCTACCTTTTGAGTTTTTATGACACTCATAACTCATTGATAGCATGACATTGTCGATTGTATAGATAAAAGCCTGAAAAGTGTTTATATTTCTGTGTATGTGTTTCTTTGGTATTTTTTGTATACAGAGTATATCAAATATCTACTAAAAGAAAAAATACATAAATATTTACTGAGGTTCTATGTGACCCTAAATATTTAAATGGAGCATTGCAAATATCCAAATTTTGATAACTATGTTTAGTGCATCTCTCCACTTTCTAACATATCTGGCTGCCAGATTACTTGGGGTCCCTTTCCTGCTTTGTCATTTAACCAGCTGGGTGACCTTGAACAAGGTCTCAGTTTTACCTTTTACTCTATTCCAAAGCCCTTTATGAATGACTTCATTGAATCCTCACACCCTCTCTTAAATTATTATTGTCTTCACTTTACAGATGAGAGGGGAATATGAGCAAACTGATGTTTTGTATTATATACATAATATAAACCCATGTTGTCTGCATGCAAGTAACAGGTAAGTGTGTAATTAAATAGCATGTAAACATGTGCATGTAAATGTTACATGTTTACACGTGCATGTTAAATGTGAACATACCTTTAACAATACATGTTAATATATTATTAAACATTCTTCATATTATGTATGAATGGTTAAAAACAAACTTTTGGGCTGAATTATTATACTTCTTGAAGTATCTTATTTCCTCAGTCTCAGTGAGACTATCTCAAGAGGACTTTCTTTTACATATCAGTACTTCCCCACTCCTGCTCCAAGGATCCATCAGCATAGCTTTGAGTAAAAACACTCTTGTTTCATAAGTACATTCTCTCTAGATTGTCATAATTATAAGCAAAGATCAACCTGAAGCAGCGTATTACCAAAAATAGCACACAAACCTGTTTTGGGGGGTTTTGTGGAGGCCTGTCATTGTTGGCCTTGTCAAAGGCTGTTTTCAAGAATGAATCGTAGTTAAGGTTTTTACCCTCACACCTAGTCTGGCCCAGGACGCTATGACCGCTTTAAATCTAGAAATACCTAGATTTTCTGGAAATGCCCCATGTCAATCACCTTACAGGTTTACCCATTTTCTGCACATCCATTATCAACAATGACAGCACCTAGTGAAAAATCATCTCAGGAACCATCAATATAAAAGAATATGTTTCATGTGTTAAAATGCCAGACACGTACTGGAGCTCTGTTTACCCTCTGTGCTAGAAATGACAAACACAGACACTTATAATTCAAACTTTATAAGTGACTAATAGTCAGTAAAAGTGCCCTGGCTTCAGCCTCAGAAATTTTATTGATGTCCACTCTCCTAAGTACAGTCATAGAGTTAGCATTAGGTGTGGTGAGAAAGAGTTGAAGAGCCGTTATGAGAGCACCATGGAGAAATGGGTCTCGCCCTGTTTATTTTGATGTCTGTAAAAGATCCTTCAGGTAACTTTTAATAGTCATTTTAACACCAAAAGAATTCATTAGGTGCCTATATATGTTACTTTGTTAAATGCTGTTCAAAGCTTGTTGAACAGCTACAAGCACAATTCCTTTCTAGAACATTGACTAACTATCTTTGCAAGAAGTGAAGACTTTATTATCATCAGCTCTTCAGTGATGCAGTGCTCGTATTCCTGGGACCCAACAGTGCCAGCACAGTGTCAGAATTCTCACTTCCTCAGAAAGCCTGTCTCCAAACCCAGACAGACCCAATCGTTTCTGTATGTCTCCTTTGTAGCACTTACTTCCATTGTAATCGGTTAACCAGGAAATTTATTTAATAGCTATCTTCCCAGCTAATCTATGAATTCCACAAAAGAAGTGATGGATACATTTTATCCCATACTCTGAGGACTTAATGTAGTACCTGACATGTAAGTGTCCGTCGAATACTTGTTGAATAAAAAATAAATATATATTCATTCAGGAAAATATCCCAGGCTCTAAGTTTGGGGAGGCAAAGGCTAGGGAGGCATAAATGAGGGAGCAAACAGGGATTTCTTCAGAGAAAGTACAAAACAGCTGAGGCTACATCAGTGGCAACCCATCAAGCCTTCCATTTGAAAAGAGATTCTATGGGGGGAAGAAGGAGCTGCGCTTCGTGCACCCATCACGATTTTATCTAAGTCCCAAAAATTCAAACTCTAGACCAGTGATACACATTTTGAATGTGATTTCTCCATCCTCCCTTCAAATCACTGTCCCCAGGAACAAAGTTATCAGCTTCTCGGAGCCAGCCCCCACCCATCTGGGACAGGCTGGGCAAAGGCCCCAGCCATCGGACCAGTCTGGCCAATACATATTTCCTCAGGAGCTAGGACAACCAAAATGTTGGCTGTCACCCGGGCAGTAGAAATGTTAATAGCAAAAGCAGCAAACATTTTTCATGTGGGCTTTTCCTTTGTGATGTTAAAAAAAATGAAGTAAAAATCACCATGGCAGTGAATGAAAAGCTGCTAAATCTGCAGGGACATCAAATGTATTAGAATTAAAATAGTGAGAACAATAGTCTCTATGCACACATGCACCACAGGGACGAGAGAAATCTTTCCATCAGATCCGGACAGTCAGAAAGTTTGAATATCTTTGACCTGCACGCTCGGATTCATTTCACTCTAAATCATTTTGCTTTTTGAGCAGAGGTGCAAATAAAGCATTTCACAGTCCAGGTTTATGCCAAGACTTCCTCCGCCTCTAGGGAGACCTCTCCTCCACCCACACACTCAGAATGGGCCCATTTCTCTTTTGAAATTCTAATCTGAAAATGGCACATTCTTCCCCTTTGCCCTCTCGCCTCTTTGGCGGACTATCAGGATCTTCATCTCCTCCAATGGCAGGTCTAATTATTAAGGAATTAAAGTTCATTTAATTAAAAAAAAGACTTATCAATTGGGGGACAGACCCTGGAGTTGAAAACGTGCCTCACTTTTAAACATTCAGCAGTGTGGCCATATTCTACAACAGCCAGAGAAGAGCTGTTGTTACTGCTGTTTGCTCCAAATTATAGCCTGAAAGCCCCCTTCAAAGCCAGACCTCGCTTACCCCCCTTTTAATTCTCACATTAGCTCAGGAAAAGAGAAGAGAGGTAATGCAAAGGGAAGTTCTCTAGATTTGGTTCTTTTTAGCCGCCAGAAGACCAATAAAGAATTCCAGGAATTTGTCGTGAGTATATTTCTGTAGGTATGTCCCTCTGAGATTTACCATTTCCATTTGTTTACATTTTAAAGGTTTTTGTTTTTGCTTTAGCTTCTTCATTTTCATTGGCAAAATTACAGACTCCTAGGTGGCTGGATGACAAGCAGTGGCTTGAAAGTGGCATTGAAAACAAATCTAGTAAGTGTGTCTGGGGGGTGACAGCCACACATGCCTGGTGTGGAAAATGACGAGAAACATCTATGTGGCCAATTAATTGAGCATCAGATCAGAAGGGTGTCACAGAAGATGTGTGAAAGGACAAGGTACATCACACAGTCAGTTTGTCCAGCTCTGCAAGATTAGTAGCACACAATGAACTCATCCCCTAAGCAAAAAAAAAAAAAAAAAATGTCAATAAGAAACATCATCAACTAAGTCTTTCTTAGGGTTTGTCCAATATAAATGCTATGAAGAGCTGGTACTCAGCCAGATTCTTGGAGAATGATTATACATAAGGCCTGGTACCAGGTGGTTATTTTGGGACTCCTGTAATCTCTGGGTGATCAAGAGCCAGTTTGAATGCTGGGCTATTACAGTGTCACCAATTAGCCTTGCTGGATTCTTGGCCTTCAAATCCATGGAGTAATTCCAGATTCTCCAAATCAACTTTCTTCATAACAGCCTTAGGGCCTCTGGTAGCCTGCACACTGCTTTTATAAGAATCAGGAAAGGGTTTCACCACTGGAGGCATGGAATTTAGAATGTGTGGCACTCCGTGGAATCAGCCTGCAAACCCAGAGCTGGATGCCGGGCCCCTCCCAACATTTCCTGGAGACATTTTCTCAGATATGAATGACGCTCATGTGCTCACAGCCCCGTTCCTCTTGGTCTCATGATCAGCAGTCAGACGAGCATGATGCAGCTTGGCCCCTCCATATCTTTTCCTAACTTCAGAGTCATATTGGAAATATTTTACTAGGTAGCTAATTCTAATAGCTTTTCTTTCATCCATCTGAGCTAATAGATGGTAGCTAATTCCTAGTTTAAGATTAAATACTGAAGAGAGCTTTATCACCTTTTTCCTCAAACTCAACGTGTTATTGTTTCTCTGGGTATTGATCCTTCATAAATCTAGTCAAATTGTATTGACCGTCAATGCCATGATTCCACATGAAGGTTAGAACAGGCTTTTCTTACAGAAAGAGCCAGACAGCAGCCCCTGTATAGGGGCAGCCACCTTTCCTCTTAGCTGTGCGGTCATGTCTTTGATGAGTAATACGGGTCTTTGACTTGTGCACAAAGAAAACCAATATTTATAATGCAGATCAATTAGGAATTGTGTGTTTGCTTGTGTTACTTCACTATAATATTTTCTATAAGAATTCTTTAAAGACTCTGGTGAAAAAAATGTTCGTTAATATTCAACAACTAAAGATATAAGCAAAATGATACAGTGCTTTAACCCAGTAACTTTTGATCTTTTTTATTTCATGGCACACATAAACTACTAAAATTTTGCAGCATACAAAAATATATATATATTTGCCAATCTGACAAAAATAGGTATAATTTTGATTCATTCACACCAGATGGCTATTGTTGTATTGGTTGTTATCATTTATTTTTTATTTGATAGTCCAAAGGAAAAGAGGTCAGTGACACTGACTAAATAGTTCGATATGGCATGCTTTAAAAATTCTTACAGCACACTGGTTGAAAATTGCTGTTTAACCTATTAATGTTGCAAAGATTTCAAAGTAATAACTGACAGTGCTTTAGAAAGTGTGAATTAATACACTACCTTTGGAAAGTGATTTGGCCATGAACACCACAGCAATTTAACTCAAGAATGCATATATAAAGGAGGAAAAAGGTTAGATATATAAAATTACTTAATGCAGCCATATTTAAAATAGTGAATGACAAAAAATGGCTCAATGGAACAACGGGTGATTGTGCAAGCAGTTTCTGGTATAGCCACGGTACTTAACATTATACAGTTATATAAAGTCATATTAATAAACATTTTTTAAAATGCAGAAAAGTAATTTTCTCATGTTTTCTAACACAAGCATATTTTAAAATATACACAATGACTTTGATAGTGATTCTCATACTCTGTTCAGTGTGTCATATTCCACAGAAAGCACAAGCAGCTACTCAGGAGCCTGTCAATTTTATGGAGACGCTTCCCTCCACAGACTTTCGCAATAGCTGTGTTTTCATTCTTTATTCTACAGGCAAAATTCTTATCATGAAACATGACATTGGTCCACATGAAATAGCGATGAATAATGTTACAGAATTCAGGCTTGTGCTTTCTAGTAAGCTTAAGTCTCATTAGACATGGATACTCGATGGCCACAACATTCATAAAGTTGATTGTGAATGGGGCTGATATTCGCTGGGCCTACTCGTAGAACTGTGCTTAAATCAAGGCAGGTGAATCACCCAAATAACAGGAAAGCAAGCTCTTGAATTGGATTTTTGCTTTAGGCTCTACTGATAACTCTGTCATTCACCCCTACCAGCACTGCTTGTCTCATCACGTGGGGATTGCCCAATTCTCCCTGCATTCACATAGTCGGTCAGTCAGTCGGCAGGAGCCCTGGGGCGCAGACATACTTGGTGAGACATCATTCTGGATGCATGTGTGCGGAGATTCTAGATGAGATGAATATTTACATCCACAGACTGAGATTGCTCTCCTCAATGTGGGTGGGCCACATCCAACCCACTGAAGGACTAAACAGAACAAAAGATGGAATAAGAGAAAATTCACTCTCTCCATCTGACCATCTCTGAGATGAGTCCTCGGTCTACTCATGCATTCGGACTGGAACGCACACCATCAGCTGGTTCTCAGACACGCAGACTTGGACTGGAGCCATACCATCCACCTCCTGAGATCTGCAGTTTGCCAACTGCAGGTCTTAAGACATCTCAGCATCTGTTTTCACTTCGTGGATTTCTTACAATAAATCTGTTTATATTTTGTATATATTACATAAAAGATATATATATATATATAATATAGATCATATAGGAGCAATATATCTATATATCTGTAAAAATATATACTTATATATCTGAAAATATAGATATATCTATAAATATTTACATACATATACATATATATATAGTGTGTGTGTGTATAGTATTGGTCCTTTTTCTCTGGGGAACTCAGACCAACACAGTCAACACTGAGTGAGTACCTAATACGTGGCAGGCATCATGCTATTGCTTGAGGAATGCAACAACAAACAATACTAGTTTCTTTTCTCAAAGAGCTCACAGTCCAGTAGAAATAGAAAACATATAAGAACAATGCTACATGATAATTGCATGGTACTGTGAACTCACAGATGACATAATCCTTAGTGATGTCCATTGGGAAGGGGATAACCAGGAAAGAGCCCCAGGAAGGGGAGAACATGATCTGCATCTTGAATAATGGGCAGGGTGTCATCAGGTGCCCAAGATCCAGAAGGGCATTCTGCACAGAAGAACATGGACTGAAACAATGGATCTGAAGGCCGCCACAGTTTTGGAGATGGTAAATATTCACAGAATGATGGAGAAGCACTAACAGATCTCTACAACTGCCTTTTCTACCACACAAGGGAGCCTGGTATTGTTCTTTAATTCTTGCCATACATCATGTGTGTTTTCATTGTCCCCATACTACAAACTCCACGAAGGCAGAATGGTGTGATATAGTATGAGATTCACATCAGCATTTTTCCCAAATGAACGGTGACAAAGCCCCAGTAACAAGGAAACCCATAACCAGAACACTTAGCTAGAGATTATCCAATCACTCCCAAAGATCATTGAAACAAGAATCTACTGGGTTAAAATTGTTTGAAAACTTTAATTTAGCATATTATCCAAAAGATTAAATTTTCTTCTACCTGTCCATCTTTAAACTAAGTGCTCATTTTTCTTATTATACTGAATGAGTACATACAGGTGTTGCCCAAAGTAGGTTTACAGTTGCAAGTACACAAACACAGTTTATTCTTGTGTTATCATTTATTGATTATTGCATCACTTACTTGTACTATCATTGGGAATGCACTTTTGCCCACCCCGTATTATGCACCGTGTAAGGAACAGTATCTATAAATAAAGCAGGACCTTCGCTTGTGTGGGAAGGGCCCTCCTGCAGTTCCCTTGCAACATTTTTTACTCTCAGTTTGTGTCACGGGAACAAATAGGAATGATTTTTGTCTGCCAAAAACATACTCTGAGTCTTACATTCAGAATTTGCAGACAGAGACCAAAGAAAGAAGTCACCTAAACAGAGGAGCAGGCTTTCAATAGGGAGGAGGCAGCAGAAAGAGTAGCATCAGCTCAAAGCCTTGATTTTCTAATAGAACTGGTCAAACTTAACTTGGTAATAGCTACAATCCACATCCGACCCATCAAAAGGATTCCATGTTTTTCCTCTCCGAATTTTGGTTTCTTTTTCCTTCCCCATGAAATCCATATGTAATATGGGAATCAAGAAATCCCAGCAGAAATAATAATTTTGATTGAAGACTTCTGGTGAATCTATTTAATTTTAATTGTGATTTGGAATTGTTTTTGGAATTACCTACTGAGAGAAAATTGGAGCTAATAAAACACATTTCCATGCTATGCATTTGCACAATGAAAAAGAAAACTCAAAATATTTCTGCTTAACTGCTGAACTTGTATGATTTTGTACCTTCTCTATTGAGACCCTGACAAAAATCAAAAAAAATTCAAGAATTACCAACATTTGGGTAGCCTGACCCAGAATAACCAAATATACCTGATATAACGAAGCATTCACAGGGGACAGAAATGTGTGACTACAAAGGTCATAGTTTGGGAAGCACCTCAAACTCACCCGGATCAATGTCCACCACAGGAGTCCAAACTAGTCATTTGCTGTAACTTATTTGTGTGTCTGTTCCCTAGTCCTGCCATTATTTCAGGAAGGAGAATGTCAGTAACTTGGACAACAGTAAAGTACCCTTCATGAAGGTCTTTACATCGCGGAATCATTATCCCGGGTCCCACTGTATTGTCTGACACTTGGACTGAGAAGGAAGGTGGGAAAAGGGCATGCCTGTGCAGTCAAAGGTCTATTTTCTCCCTGCTTCTAAGGAAGCCAGATGTGGGCTACAGGTGCCTGTGGCTGGAAGTAAAACATCCCTTCAGAATAGCTTTAAGACTCAAGCATCAGAGTACTTACATACTTTTTATAGAATCAGCAACAATGTTACTTCCAAGCTTGTTTATGATCTCTCCTGATCTTATGCTCTATGCATGCAAAAAGAAGTATTAAAGTATTGAGAAGGAGTTATTAAAAAGAAACGTGGTTCAATAGCGAGAGCGTAAGCTTTGAAGAGCAGTGGGCAGAGGGGCATGCCAAAAAGTTACCCTGGAGATTTAGCCAGGGGTTGATAATTCCAATGCCTTATACCATCTTCATAAGTTTGGATGTTAGTTCAATTACACTGAGAAGTCCTTAAGGGATTTCGAGCAAGCGAATCACATGATCAGATTTACATTTTTTCGAAGATCATTCCGATTGCTGTGTAGAGCACAACCGGGTGCTGGGGAATGCAGGGGAAGGCAAGAGGGAAAGCTAGAATCTCAAACACTTAACCATGGTCTTGGTGGAAGTAAATATGACTTGTGTTGGGAAAGGTCTTTGCACATAGTCTTCTGCCCCCACTCAGCTGCATTAAGAATGATGAGCCTTACGAACTGGTCAGAGAGAGACAAGAATCATGATTTCACTCATGTGTGGAATCTAATGAACAAACTGAATTAACAAACAAAATAGAAACAGATTCATAGATAGAGAGACTGCCTGATAGCTGGCAAGGGGCGGGGGTTGCTGTGCTGGGTGAAAGAGGTAAAGGGATTAAAAAAAAAGAAACAAAAACTCAGATGTAGACAATAGCATGGTGATTACCAGAGGGGAGGGGGTTGGAGGGAGGTAGAAGACGGTATAGGGGGAAGTGGTGACGGAAGGAGACTTGACATGGGGTGGTAAATACAATACAATATACAGAAGATGTATTATAGAACTATGGAACTGAAACAGCTATACTTTTATTAACCGGTGTCACCCCAATAAGCCTTGAGCCTGGAATATTTTCTTAGCAAGGAATAAAGAGCCCACACAGCCTGTGCTGGGCTTATCACCTTGAGTTGGGGTACCTTTCTGTTTCAGACTCAGCGTGTGTGTATGTCACACACTACTCTGTACCCCTCAGGCACATGCGCCGCCCCCCCAGGCCTTCAGGACCTCGGATTCCCCAGGGAAGGGTTTGATGTCCTTCTGTGGGTCAACAGAAGTACAAACAGGCTAATTGCTCTGCATCAGCTGTGGGGACCCACCAGCGCCTGGGAACCAGTCCCCATTATTGGAGCTGAACGTGTTCTGTCTCGTCTCTGGGTGAGTAAAGCATTGTTCCACCCAGTGCTTACTGTGTGTTTTCCTCCGCAACTCTGACACCACAATGCAGTGCGCAGAAGTGTCTGGAGTTCTGCCCTTGGACTGATAACCAGTATGTGGTGTTCTGTGCCACAGCTGGGGCCAGTGTGGTAGCAGTGAGAATGGAGAAGAGAGAGACCAATTGTGCTCTGAAGCACCATCAGAAGGACCTGTTGAAAGTACAGTGGGGTTTGTGAGGAAAAGGGATGGGTCAAGAATGAGCCAAGTTTCCACCTAAAATAATCAGGTTGTGATATATGGAATTTTGCTGGCATAAGTGAGTATGTGTTGGAGGGAAGTAATAAAAAAAGATAAAAAAGAGATGTGGTATTAAAACATGAATAGGAGTAAGAGATCAAGTTACTGGATCTCAATTTCAAAAATTAAAGAATTAGAGAAGGTGATTGTCAAAGTTCTTTCCATTCATCAGATTACACAGCCATGCGATTCCGTGTTTAAACCACCTAATACGTGGCCAGACCTTACATGACTCTACCTAACCTTAACAAAACTAATGTAACAGACACTGTAAGATACTGAAGCAAATAGAACATTGGCCTTCACTGCTTTATGGGCATGCCGGTCTTGTAGAAGGGCCAGGGCACATCAGACAATTTTATCACAAGGATGCCCAACAAGGGACCTAAAAACAAGCTTGGCAATTTATCAGAGAAGAGCCAATAAAATGTGCCCAGTATTGCAACTTAACTTATTTCCTACTTAACTCATTTCCTTTGCTTATAATCACAAATAAACTAGCTTGTCATTTCCTGAGACTTTTCACTATTTTGGAGTCACTTACTCTAATTTACATTGGCTCTGTAGATAGAACTCTTGTTCTCAATGGCCATCTAAAATATTATTATTAATTTAAAGTTATGCAGCTTTTCAACAAAGAGAAGATCAAAAGCTTAAGTTTAAAACAGCCAGATTTATCCTAAATTTTGCCAAGTTCTTTGAATTTGCTTTGAATCAAATTTCGCTTTCATTGAAGTAATCTCCTTTTTTCCCCATGCAAAGTCTTTTTATGTCTCCATGCAAACTCTTGGCCTCACATTTGAAGATTTGAGACAGTTGTTGGAGTGATTTACAGATATTTCTACATCAGAATGACGCTTGATGTGCTTATTGATCTCCATTCCTCCTTTCAGGAAATGTGCTACTGAACTGAGTCTTAGATCTAGAACCATCTATTAACATACTAATAGAGTCCATGAATCTTAAGCCCACTATCAGTGGTATGTGAGGTGCATCTTTAAGGCAATTTCCCATCAGTAAACATACCAAGGGTTAACCTAATTTTAAGCTTAAATTTGTGGATCTCTGAATGCAACTTCATATATACATGATACATATATAGTGTATATATATATAGTATATATAGTGTATATAGATAGTACATATACATGGTGTATATGTGTATGTGGTATATATATGATATATGTGTGTATGTATGGTGTGTGTGTATTTATAGATACACATACACACACACCATAGTGAACATAAATTTCTTGGGTTTAAAGTCTCTCTCCATTGTTATCTCCCACAATTCTTCTTTAATAACCATGTGTCCTATTCTAACTGGTCTTTTCATTGGGCTTCTGAACGTGGCTTTGGACTCTCCCATCTACCGTTCCAGGTCTGTGACCCTCTTCTCTCTTCCCACCTGTCTGATGACTTTGCTTTTTCATAGCTCGTGAGAGATGAGCTTCGGTTGGATTTTTCCATAGTTGCACCTTCAGTGCCTGCACTTACTAAACACTCTGTAAGCATTTGCTGAAGGCACAAGTAAAATATCAGGATCCAACATTTCAGAGCCCAATCTAATCAGTTTTCCCTTTTCTTCTCTGATACATCAACAGACTTACTCTCGTTGGCACTCACTTGGTAATCATCAACTCTTCATTGGTATCGTTACCATATTTTCATACATCCCTTCTATCCAGTTAAAGTTTAACTTGCCAAAGGATAGATATGTTGCTCTGTTTCTGTGAACAATCATAGTGCTGTGTCTACCGTAATGAACACATCAAATGATACCCTTGTTTTACATCTGATCACATTGAGGAGTGATTACTTCTTTTTTTCCCATTTAGGCAAAGGGCCATCTGTTAAGGAAATTCTAAAATAATCAACTTCAGTTGACTTATTTATCCTTAAAATTTTGATGACTGGCCCTTTTCATTGCAGAATATCTTAATGGTTGCCTCAGTTTATGGGAATGTCTTGTCATTATAATTCAGAACTTACAACTTGTAATAATTTAGAGCCAAATGGTTGGCTTGTCTTTGAAAGAGCAGTCCAGAAATGGTTTGGGAAGCAAATTAGTTAAACAAACAAGATTTACAGTTCAGTTTACATTTTTTAAGTGACCTCTCCTGATTCTGAAATGTAAGACTTGGTTATACAGTTACCAAGGCATATGTTAAACCCTGCTTTAGATGTATGGCTTTGATATCAATGTCTATATATTGTATTTTTCCAAAATTATTCTACATGCTTTTTGAAAGCATGTAGAATTGCTTGTAGACAAATTGTAGCATTCAATTTGTCTTTGTTTTCTTCAGTCAAGCACAGTGCCTTTGCAGTAGTACATGGTAAATGGGCATTGATCAATTGATTATTGATAGTCTGGTTTTTCAATTGCATGAAATCCTTCTGTAATCTTTCTATCCCCCAATAATAATCTACTATCATTTACAAATTTTTTAAGTGGTTTCATGAAAGGGGGCATAAAGATAAACAAACACTAGATTCATCAGTTAAAACTGGAAGAGGACTTAGAGATTGAACAAATCTAATCATTTCATTTAATAAAAAAGTACTGAATATATACAATTAATAATATTACCCAATCTCTAATTTTTCCAGTTTTTATATGTTAAAAATTCTCTGTATGTGAGTGTGTGTTTATATCTTATATGAGCATATGCACATGTTTATATATATGCATGATTAACAAATATTCCTATATGTGTTTGTGTGTGTGTAGATATAGATACATATGTATAGATAGGTATGTATGTATACTTATATATGCACAACTATAGTCAAATATATATATATATATCCCTCTATTTCAAGTGAGTTTATGTATACACATGCACATCACCTATATCTTTGCAAAGATATATAGTTAACTATTGAAATGAGTAGAGAATTTGGGCAAAGCAATCATATATCACAGTGCATTGTTCTTTGTTGTTAAAGAGTAATTTTACCTTAAACAACTCAAATAATTAACAGAAGTTTTTCACCATTAATATACATGTATGTTTTTCCTTTATAAAACATAATAATTTCATACTTAGTCTTTCCACTAAATATTTATTTCAAGTTACCAGATCTTAGATCTAAAAAATAAGCTGACTCCAGTTCTATCATTTACAGAAATGATAATAGTCTTATAAATCATGAACTTCTCTATAATGCAGATTTTTTAATATGATTCAAACTCATCAGAGAAGACACCTTATTATTCACACCAAGCTGAACTGCTAATTTTCAGAGACAAATGCACCTGTGGAGAAAGAAATCATATCTTTAAATTGTATTATCCACTGACAAGACCACATACTGTTTTGTCCTTGTTGTTAATACAGGAATCAGAGGGTGTAAATCTCTTCATCTTCCTGTCAGTACTTCTGGCCAGGGTGTTAATGGCCTACAGCCAGAAAGTTGTATAGGCTTCTAGCCAATCAGCAAGGAAACCATTTAATCTGCTTTTCAAACAGGAAGCAGAATTTGGGGAAGTGGGGAAGCTCAGTGCTAATGCATTTACACGGAAACATATTTTAAATCTCCAGTTAAAACAAGAGACACGGGATCTTAATCCTTTGTGATATACAGCGAGTGGAAGAGACTCACTTCATTTATTAAGGGGAAGGCTAATTTTACTGATTGAAAATACATGATCAGCATCTTAACAGATTTCTTTTCAAAGGCTAAACTCAGTCTCCCCCTGCCACGATGAAAGTACTCTAGTTTCTTCAGAGAGAAGCATTAGAAAGGTCTCCTGCTTGGACAAACCAGCACATCTAATGGCTGATGATTTTCCCTGGTACAGAGGCTATGAACTGCCTAATTCTGAGACAAATTGAATTGAACAATCACGACCACATTAATAACGACCAATAGCAGTTGGATAAGCTATACAATGAGTTTAAGGAAATTCACCTTTTGACATTCTTGGGAAAAATATCAAAAAATTGAGATAAATTATGGTTTTAAATATCTTGGAAAAGATATTATCTGGTATCCACAAGGGTTGTATTATAAAAGCATTAACGATTACATAAGTTGTAAGCAATTTATTCAAACATATTAATGAATGGGAGGGGAAATGATCATTGCAGACAAGATCTAAAAATAGCGTCATTATGGACAATAATCTAAAAATGGAAGTTTACACAATTGGTGTCTTTAAGTCTTAATTGCATAGTATTAAAACCCTGAACATCCTTTATTTGCCTTTTGCTGGAATTATTCTTTGCAGCTAAAATGACACATGTGGAGAAAACATAATATTAAGCACTAAGCAGCACAAAAGGTAGAAAATAACATGCCTGACTCTCAGTTTTGCAAATATATAGTAATGCTAGCTTAAAATAAGCTCACAGATAAATTTTTCTCAAATGCCAGGAGAAGAAATAGCACAAGGATAGATAGAGGAGCTACATGATTAGGCCTCAAAGTTTCAGAGTGAGGACAGGAGTTAGATAAAAGCACAAGGAATCCTCAAAGTCTTAAATAGAAGTAGAGGTTAAACCCAGAGTCAGGTTTGCAATACCTGCTATTAGCTGCCATCTGAGGCAGAAAAATCTTGCTGTTCTCTCATTTAACCTGGGTATGAATGATCTCACACTCTCACCACGGCACTCTTTTGCAATCTAGTGCTGCTCAGATTGTATTGGAATAATAGCCTAGGAGGGCGTCAGTGTATCTGCAAGCAAAAAGTCTGTGGCAAGGGTCAGTAAACTATAGTCTGTGGTAGAAATTTGGCCCATTACTTGTTTTTGTAGGGCCTGGAAACCAAGAATAGTTGAACAAAACTAAAAAGAGTATTTCATGAAATCATAAAAAGTATATGCAACTCAAATGTCAGTGT
The DNA here is from genome assembly GCA_004027735.1 of Carollia perspicillata. Lineage (NCBI taxonomy): Eukaryota > Metazoa > Chordata > Mammalia > Chiroptera > Phyllostomidae > Carollia > Carollia perspicillata. Next base: position 3,561 of record PVKM010013900.1, on the reverse strand, counting down.
CCATAACACAAAGTTAAATTAGGACATAGCCATGCCAACTCATTTACTGTTGGTCTATGTCTGCTTCCAAGCTATAATGATAGAACTGAGTAGCTGTAAGATAGTCTAGACGGCCTGCAAACCCAGAAATGTTTACTATCTGGTCCTTTAGAGAGAAAGTTTGACTCCTTGTCTATAATAATGTTAACTCGGGGGTTCTAAATTAACTAGTAGATTTCATGTACTTTTTGGTCAATGTGGTTGGGAGAATATTTTACTTACCTGGCATATTTAACCTGTATGATCAATTGCACTAAAATGATCACTTAGTACTTTAAGTATCAGCATTTCATGCAGACACAGCCCCAGAGGATGCTTGCTTAATTCAAATGCAACTTTTATGAATACAGTAAAAGAGGCAAAAGGAAAAAGCAGCAAAGGTTTATGAAATGGTTTCTGTCCTAGCTAAAATTTGTTTTGCTTTGTTAATCATTCTTATATTCCCATGGATCAACTATTTTCAAGACCAACTCCTTTTGAAATGCTTTCGGGGGAGGAGGGGAGAGAGAGAGAAAGAGAAAGAGAGAGCACCGTTGATGTGAGAGAGAAACATCCATTGGTTGACTCCCATAGGTACCCCAACCAGGGACTGAATCCACAGCCTAGCTATGTGCCCTGATGATTTTGTCTGGTCCGAGAATCAAACCCACAACCTTTCAATGCATGGCCACATCCAACCAACAGAGCCACATGGGCCAAGGCTTCTGTACAATAATTACTGAGAGGGAAAGCAGGGCAAAATGTGCAAATGTTGAAGGAGGAAAGTTTGGAGAAAACTTTGAGCCCTGAAGACTCAGAGAATTATCATGTTGCTTCTGTTTATATTAAAATTGTGTGCTTGTTGAGGGGTGGTGGCTTTGGCTGGGAGCTATAGGAAGATGGAAATCTTTTTGTAGAAACTTAAAAATCAGTGTTCCACTGATTTCAAATAGCAAGATTTGAACTTCACACTAAGTATTAATGTGTTATGTGTAGGCAATCAGTAGGACAGAAAGAGTTGGATCTTGGATAATTTGAAATTTTCCAAAGGTTGTATTTCATTAGTTCTTATGGTAAATGCATAATTATTCATTTATTTTTTATAACTTTTTAATATAATTCCTTTATAAAAGCATACTAGCTCATTTCTTTTTATAGGCAGTATTTCTGACTTGAAATGATCAGAGGAAGCCAAATAACTAATAAAGAGTGGTGACGTTTTTTTGTTTTTTTTTTTCAAGTGTCATGTAATCACTGAGCTCTTACAACTGATCAAAGCCCTCTTTACAGGAACAGTAACCCCTATTATAACAATATATAATCATTTGATCAGTACATTAATATTGTTTTTGCTACTTCAGAAACACTGTCAGCATGACCAAAGTCTTTGCCTTGGAGGTTTTTCCTTTATTACATTTCTTGGACATGCTCAACTTTATCAAGCATGTCTATCACAGACCATGTAAAACAGCAGTACAGGGTTAGGCCTCTTGTTTTTTCTATGAAGCAGTTAAGCAATGGACCAGTCCCAACCACTTGCAGCCAGTCCTCAACACAGTCAAGCAAAAGGAGTAGAAAGCCAAGCTCTCACACCAGTTTGTGATCTTGGGGGTAGCCCCATCACCAGTACAGGACATTTTTAGCATCTTTAAAATGTAGCAGAGAACAGCCTATCTTACTAGTTTGTCATGGTGATCATTCAAGACCATGCACAGTTATGCTCTTCTGAGAATAGGAGGGAGATACTTTAATTATGTAGAGTCCCTGGCTTTTGAACACTGGCTTCTCAAAACCCACCTACGAGGCAGCAAATATTGCTGCTGGAATCCAGGGGTCTTCCCACCACAGTGGTTCCCCCCGCTTTTTTTTTTTTGGTCTGGAGTTCGCTTCCAAAGGCAGTGACCTTCCACAGAAACCACACAGGCAAGCTCACACCCTCTACCTTCACTGTCTTCCCTTTTGGTGTGAACTCCCCTCTGGGGCTGCCCTTTCCCCCATGGTTTTCCAAACGGCCATTACTAAACTACTATCTAAACTCTCTTGGTCTCAGAAGGGCCATGTTTCAAAGGGATAAGGAAGTAAGCAGACCCTGAGGAGCTAGGAGAAGTTATAAAACGAAGACCAGAAACAGTGGTGGAATTGTATGCCCTCTATTAAGTAGCAAGGCACCAAAATAAGGGTAGGGCTGAGCACACAACCACAACCACACACACGCGCTTCTCTGTGCTTTGAGTTCCAGATAAAATCTGCTCATAAACTGAGTGCTGCCAGGCTTATTAAAATGTTTTTTTCCTCCTGATTTTTGCCACCATCACCTCAGCAACGACCAGTGCTACTTATGATAATTTGCATATTGGACCTGGGATCTGATACTCCTGAATTCTAATTCCAATTCAAGAATTAGTTTAAACCTTGAGAAAGTCATGTTCCTTTTCTCCAACTGTGATGGGTGTGGTGGCCCTGCTGCGGACAAAGAATCTTCAGAAAGACTGACAGTGATTATTTTACGTGGTACACATTAAAATACTGCTCGTGTAGATGGCATATTGGCCCTTTCTATCTAAATATGTAAAAGAAGTGCAATAGTTATTTTCACTAGAAAACCAGAACGAGATGCAAACAATGTACATATTTGTGAAAACAGGCCAGTCATTTTGAGTCCCCCTTCCCAGTCAGCCCTTTGGCATTAATTTACATCTCCTTTTGAAAAACTCATGGCCAGCATTTAGTCTAAAAAGGAAGTTCTAATTATGAGGAGATTATTATCTTCTCATTTGCAGAGATTTGGCTCATTAGAGCTGTAATCCATTTCCCTCAGCCCACAGACTGAAAGCAACCCCTTTATATGATGCTGAGAGTGAAACTGACTATTTTAATCAAAGTGCAAATCACAGTGGCTGGAAGGCCTGGCCATATGACCCTTAATAATAACACTGACCACAGAGGAGGCCAACGCTCACATTCCATGTGAGAACCTTCTTAGTAATTGTTCATGAAAGTCACTGGGCTTCATCTTGGTGCCTGCCTAAAACCACGATGTTAAATTCACAGAATGTAATATAACATCATGGTGTCTAGCCAGCCGAATTCAAATGACATTCAGTTTATGCTTCTCTAATCTCTTCAAGTGCTTCAGTGGGTCATTTACAGAATTGAGTCTTAATGGTTAGAAATTAAATTAGAAAGGAAATATGCATCATGCTCCTACTGCACTAAAATGAAAACTTTTTTCCAAGTTAAGTGGACCATTTTTTCTCTTTTGGATATTTAACAAGAAAAAAGAACTAATTTAATAGATTGAGCTTATTAATGCTACGCTAGCCCATCCATTAGCATGCGTCTTTAGAGCAAAGATAGCAAAATGTTACTCAAACATGTCTACAGCCTGAATTTACTAAAAGCACATCCCTCTCAGATTCACTCCATTAGGCATTTATTTAGTGTCTGTTTTTTAATATAATTAAAATCTTTTTTCAATTACAGTTGACGTACACTTACTGTTTGTTTTTTTACCAACGTTCAATGTGTTTAAAAAGAAATATG
>PVKM010013899.1:0-29689 GCA_004027735.1 Carollia perspicillata | reverse complement strand
TAATAAAAGTGGAGGAAAGTGAAGAGGGCATACAGGGTGCACACGACTCTAGTCGTGGAAACTTCGTTCTGAAGGCAGTAGGGAACCCTGTCAGGCTGTTGTTAGTCTGGGGGAACAGTAGGATGGATGAGGCTAAGATTGGGGATGAAGGAGGCAGCAATCAAGAGTCCTGCAAAGTTGTCTGTGTCCCTCCTCTCAAAATTGGTAGCCCCCATTGGACACACAGGGACAGTAACATCCTTATAAGAGCCCCCAGGCCCATGTGGCCTGATAAGGGCCTTCTTTTCAGCTGTGCCTTCCTGCTCTCTTAGACACCCAGACATGGACCCTCCTCAGCGCCTGTCCCCTGCTCCTCTCCAGATTTCCACAGGGCCTGCTTCTGTATTTTTCTCAAGTCTTTGACAAAATGCCTGCTTCTGAGTGAGGCCTCTCCTGATCTATTTGAAATCTGCACACCACCTCCACCCCCCACCACCGCCAGCACTGTCCCTTCCCAGCCATAGGTTTCTTCACAGCACCTAACACCATTAGACATTCTACATTATGTACTGATGTTTGCATCTGTGTCATGTCTGTTTACTAAAATAGCAGCTCTGGTAGGTAGGGCTTTGTGTCTTACTTGTTTTGATTATCCCCTGGGTTTAATCCACTCCTGACACATAAAGGATGTTCAAAGAGCTGTTGAGTCCATGGATGAGAAACTGTGGTGGAGGTGGAGAAAGGAAGATGGGCCAGAGTAAGAAGAGAGAGCCTACCTGTCTAGCTGCTGGGGAACAGGACAGGGTTCTGATGCCTGCCCATAGCTTGGTCTCTGGACTCCTGAGGTGGGGACACCTGCTGCCAGCTGCCTGTCCTCTTTGCTTCCCAGGTGCACAAGGAGTACAGCAAGTGCCTGCGACACTCCTATTGCTGCATCCGCTCCCCACCTGGGGGCACTCACGGCTCACTCAAGACCTCAGCCATGCGGAGCAACACCCGCTACTACACAGGGACCCAGGTATCTGAGGTGGGGCTGGCCACAAGGCAGGGCTTCCCAGGGCTGAGTGTTGGATCCGAAGCCCCGGAGGCAGGGCAGTGCTCAGGGGCATGTCCCTGGTGGTGCTTGCTCATCAAGCAAGTGGTCTCAGGAAGATCCTGGAGGGTGGGCAGCTTGAGGATCCCCTCATGTCTGGGCTGTGTCCCCAGAGCCGAATCCGGAGGATGTGGAATGATACTGTAAGGAAACAGACAGAATCCTCCTTCATGGCTGGTGACATCAACAGCACCCCCACACTAAATCGAGGTGAGACAGCATCACTTGCTCCTGGCTCCAGTCCCTTGAGATTCCTGGCCTATGGCTCTAGGTTGCCTTTTGTCCTCTAACCTCCTGGGCAGGTACCATGGGGAACCACCTGCTGACCAACCCTGTGCTGCAGCCCCGAGGGGGAACCAGCCCCTACAACACCCTCATTGCTGAGTCAGTGGGCTTCAACCCCTCCTCACCCCCCGTCTTCAACTCCCCAGGTAAGACTGTTGTGGTGCTGGGAGAGGGCAACAGCCCAGATCAGGGAGCTTGGGGGTCTGCATCCCGAGGGGTCTTCACTTGGGGTGTCTTCATGCCTCTTGAACTGGAACCTAGATTCAGCATTCCAAGCCCACTTCACCTTCTTTCTTTTCCCTCCTGGCTGGCACTTGCAGGGAGCTACCGGGAACCCAGTAAGTGTGACTTTCCTGGTACCATTTCCAAGGCTAGAAGGGGAATGAGACAGTGGCTCCCTCAGACTGCCTCGCTTACTTAGGGAGGAGGACTCCGGGTGCTTCCTCTGTCCCCAGCACACATACATGCAATCTCTGGCTTGGTGGCTGGTGTTGCATTTGGACCTCAGGCGGGGAAAGGTGATGAGGATCAGAGCCCAGGAAATGGACCCAGTCACCCAGGTCTTCTCACACTGCTAAGATGCTGAGCCCCCAGCTGGAAGGGGACCCTGGGAAAACTGGTCTCCTCTCCCCGCTTCCACCAACCTGTATGGTGGGTGTCCACTGCCAGTGAGGAAGAGAGAATGAAAGACCCCAGTCCCCAGGAGCAGGGGTAAATAAAACCCCAGTCCATGGGGCCTGCATCCTCGCTGTCCGGCCCTCCTCTTAAGCACCCCCCTTCTGCCGCAGAGCACCCCTTGGGAGGCCGGGAAGCCTGTGGCATGGACACACTGCCCCTCAACGGCAACTTCAACAACAGTTACTCCTTGCGAAGTGGGGATTTCCCTCCAGGGGATGGGGCACCAGAGCCACCCCGAGGCCGGAACCTGGCAGATGCTGCTGCCTTTGAGAAGATGATCATCTCGGAGCTGGTGCACAACAACCTGCGGGGCAGTAGCAGTGGGGCCAAGGGCCCTCCACCACCTGAGCCCCCTGTGCCCCCTGTGCCAGGGGGTGGCAGTGAGGAAGAGGCAGGTGGGCCCGGGGGTGCTGACCGGGCAGAGATTGAACTTCTCTACAAGGCCCTGGAGGAGCCTCTGCTGCTGCCCCGGGCCCAGTCGGTGCTGTACCAGAGTGATCTGGACGAGTCAGAGAGCTGCACGGCGGAGGACGGGGCCACCAGCCGGCCCCTCTCCTCCCCTCCTGGCCGGGACTCCCTCTATGCCAGTGGGGCCAACCTGCGGGACTCGCCCTCCTACCCGGACAGCAGCCCCGAGGGGCCCAGTGAGGCCCTGCCCCCACCCCCGCCCGCACCCCCAGTTCCCCCTGAAATCTACTACACCTCACGCCCACCAGCCCTGGTGGCTCGAAACCCCCTGCAGGGCTACTACCAGGTGCGGCGGCCCAGCCACGAAGGCTATTTGGCAGCCCCAGGCCTTGAGGGGCCAGGGCCTGATGGGGATGGGCAGATGCAGCTGGTTACCAGCCTCTAAGGGACCTCATGGACCAGGGGCTGGTGGCCCAGGCCAGGGAGGGAACCCTGGGAAGGGCTCTGGTGGGAGAGGGAGACTGAAGGAGGCAGTGGCTGGTGGGCCACCCTCCAGGCGTCCCTTGTCCGAGGTCCCTGTAGGCCTCTCAGGGGCTCTGCTGTGGGGACCTGAGGTGCAGGGTTCATAGACAGGGTTTCCCACCAGCCACATGCACCAGCTCAATTTGGGGGAAGTGCCACGAGGAGGAGCCAGGAGGTCCCCAGGGGAGTAAGGAAGGAGAAATTGGAAGGGTACATCCCACTCTTGACTTCCCCCCCACCCCTACTCTTCCTACTGCTGGAGGGAAATGAAGGATTAATATCCCTGGGTCAAAGGCTCTGCTGGCTGGAACCTGTCAGTTGCTCCTCTTTCTGTAGCCAGAAATGCTGGGCTGCACCAGAAGGGAGCAGCGTGGGGCAGAAGGACAAAAGGACAGGTTCCTCCTGCACTATAGTTCCCTGCTCCCTGGAGACTGGGGCCTCTGGCCAAGGATATAAGCCCAAGAGCCAGCGGAATGGGCATTTGCGGCTGGTGGTTTAAAGATTGAATTTTTTCTGAAGCTCCTTCCCTCTGCTCTTAGTCCCTGCCTCCCCAACAAGCCTGTCCCCTCAGCCCTCCTCAAGTGCACCCAATGACCCCCTCCCTTGGGGTGACTCCTGATGAAGCACAACTCCCCGAAGGGTCCCCAGCCCACAGGGGTGGCCATATTTGAGCAGTTCCAGTCCTGTGGGCTCAGCTATCTGGGGAGCAGATTTTGGGTCTGGATCTCCCTGGGGAGTGGGTCCTGGGCTTGGATCTTTCCCTAGGGAGCCCTTGTCCTCTTCCTCTCTCTTCCTCCCTTATTGCTGTAAATATTTCAACGAAATGGAAAAGACAAAAAAAAAAAAAAGAAAGAAAATCTCATCACTTGAAGCCACTGGGAGCCTGTGGCCCAGCCAGCCCAGGCTTTCTCCGGAGCAGAGTGCCGCCTCTGGGCCCCGGCAGCCAGGACTTCTCTGTATATGTGTGTGCATCCCCAGCCGAGGGGGCGGGCTGCCAGAGCAGCTTTTTACAATCCAGAGACAAAAAAAATCTAGAAGCAACAGCGAAACAAAGAACCCGTTTCCTTCCTGGCACCCGTTTCTGTCATCTCCTTCCCTGCTCCGCCTGCCCCTGGCATCATTCAGCCTTCCTGGGGCGTGTACCTCACTGCCTGCCCCAGGACTGGGGACCTGTCTCCCCCTTCCCTCCCCACTGGGCTGGGGGAGGCACCCCTCACACCCAAAGATGCTTTTGCCAAGATGGCTGCGCTGCCCTTTTGAGTTCCTGCCTCTTGTCTTTCGCTTCTGGAATTCAGCTGGGGATGAGGAGCTGATTTCCTTCCTAGAAAGGTGGATGGGGGAAGGAAAACAAGGGCAGCAGGGTTTGCCGTGACTGAGGAGGGAGGGCTGGGAGTGATAAAATGGTTGTCTTTGGGGGTGGGGGGATGGGGCAAAAGGTGAGAGATCACCTTCCCTACCCTACACCCTCCTGCAGGGGAGGCAAAGCCAGGCACCAGGGCCTGGAGTCCAGACACCTGTGTTCTGGGGGCTCAAGCCCAAACCTGTGGACTCTTAAAGTGTCAGGCTTAACATGTATCCTGAGTACCTCTTCAAGCCCCATCCTCTCTAGCCTGTCATCCTGGCCCTCCCAGAGCCCTCCCCCCCAACTGTGGGGGGTAACATAATCCCATTTCCATACTAACCCAGCCCTAAAATTGCCATTTCCCCAGGGGTGGCCCTCACCTCTGCTCTGACCCCTCATCTCTTTTGTCCCTTCCTCTTTTCTCACAAGTGCCATGAGTTTTCAAAACATCTTTCGGGTCTCAGCCTGCTGCTGCCATGAACTTCTTTGGGTTATGGGGGAGGGGTCTAGGGAGGAACTAGGGAAAAGGGACAGGTAGGTGGCTGGAGGGGCCCTTTTTGCTGCTAGAAAGCCCCTCCCTTCTGGGGAGCTGGGGCTGGCTTGTCCCCATCAGGGGAGAAGGGGTCAGACCAAAGATGGTGGTTTGTCCTGTGTAGGGGGACAGGAGTGGGGAGAAGGCAGTGTTGGGTTCCATCTCTGGCTTTTTCTGGTAGGGAGGCTTTCACCAGAAGAGCATGGGTGAGTCGGACCCAGAAGTGAAGTAAGGGTGTGTACTAGCTTGCCCAGGTGGCTCTGTGAGGAGGGTGGGAGCCAGCTCCATGGCCTGCCTTGGCTTCAGGAGGCCAGGAGTTTGCTCCACTGTAGGAGGGGCAGCTGGAGGTCTGAGATGCTGGTGGGAAACAAGGGTAGATGGAAAAGTTGGCCTGACCCAGGCACCAGCCCAGCTAGAGACAGAGGCTGCCTCTGACACCAGCAAGAGGGCTGGAAGAGTTGGCAGGGTGGGAGAGTTTCCAGGGGGACTGGAGGCATGCAAGGAGGCCCTCATCCTCTTTCCCTGCCCAGCCCTCTTTTTATCTCCAGACTGACAATCAAAGGGAGAGAGAGGGTGCAGTGGGTCCCTTGGTTCCCATTTTAGCCAGAATCACCAAGGTGAATTCCTAGGCCTCAAAGCTATGTGGCAGGGCCCCCTGGTGGGGCTGAACACCACTGTAGTCCAGTGCAAAGCCACCACTGAGAGCCCAGGTGTTCATGCCCCCCACCCCAACCAGACCTGGTGCCTTGATGCCCCCAACCCCAGCTGGGACGGTATAGAGAAGGAAGGGTCTTGGTTTCCTCTCCCATTCCCTTCCTTGGGCTCCTGAATTTATTTGCTTCTAAATCTTATTTTCATCTGAGGTTTTTTTTTTGTTTGTTTGTTTGTTTTTCTCTTGGCTTCCTTTCTCTGTGTCTCCACCTCTTTCCTGGTTTTTTCCTCGCGGTCTCTGTGTTCCTCTTCTCTCACCCTCAATTTCTCTTTGTCCATTCAGGCCTCCCACCCTCCATGCTCCCAGTCCCTCCTTGGTCTCCTTTTCGATATGCCAAACCAATTTTGGGTCGAGTGCATTTAACGAGAACAAAACAAAAGGCTCATAACAACAAGAACGTTTCAGAAAAAAAGTTTTAAAAAATTGTTGAGTCAAAAAAAAAACAATAAAGAAATTAAGATTTCTTGGAATGATGAATGGTGTGACTCTTTGGGGGGTGAGAAACAGGTGAGTGGACCTGCACAGAGCATCTACATGAGGCTTTGACACTGGGAGGGGCATGCACTGCAACACTTGAAATCTACAGCAGAGGGCTGGAGTCATGAAATTGCCCAGAACTTGGTACATTCCTGGGCCTGAGCAGCAATTCAGGTGTAGTTTTTCTTTGAATACTCATAAACACTGTAGGGTGGGTGAAGGTTATTAGAACTCCACTTTTGAAACAGGGAAACTGGTTTTCAGAGTCTGGATGCATATACCAAGGCTCTCTGGGCCTGGTAACTGTGCCATGTGTCTTTTGAAGCCTCTCCTAGCCCAACATGTGCCCACAGGCTGTATTAGAGCAAGCATAGGGATTTTACACTGCCTATCTGATTCCTAGACTCCCACACACTATTGGAATATGCTCTTTTGAAAGTGACAACACAACGGGGTTGCATCATGTATTTCACATCCTCAAAAACTGCCAGCGCTCAGAGAAACGACCAGTGAAAGCATCTCTCCATGCCCTTCTGCCTGCCATACCTGTGTCCAGAACACCACATTCCCATTTCTCCTCCCACCTCCCCAGCCACTCCTTCCCAGTCCTAGTGGCTGGTTCCTTCTCATCTTTGGATCTCTTAACATTGGCAAGGCCAGGAGCTCAGCCTTGGACCTTTTCCCTACCTACCCTGGGAGAGCTTGGTCCATCTCCTGGTTTTAAATGCGTCCTGAACATAGAGTTGCAGTCTAAACTTTACCTTGAGCTCCTGACTTACATTCATCCAACATCCCACTCCATATCTACCCCTGGGTGTCCGGTAGGATCTCAAACCTAACCTGTCCTAAATCCAGTTCCTGACCACCACTCCCCAGCTCCTCCCAAATGCTTTGTCACCTCAAGTAATGGCCAAATCCATCCCAAGACTCAAGCTAAAATCCTTGGAACTTCTCTGGAATTCATTTCCTTGTCTCATACTATACATCCAACATTAAATGCAATGGCAGCTCTAACGTTAAAATGTCCAGTATTAACTAGTTCTTGCCATTTTGCTTCAAGCCAACCCTGTCTCTCATCAGGAGCACTGCAATGGTCCCCTTACTAGCTCCCTTGTTCCTCTTCAGGCTTTTCTCAACACAGAAACCAGAGTGATCTCAGTAAGTATATCTTGTCCTTCCTTTGCTCAAAACTATTTAATGGCCTTCTCTCTTGCCCAGATGAAAGGACAAGGTCAGCACAATAGCTGACAAGGCCCTACAGCATCAGATATCATCCCCATGCCTCCCCTCCTCCCTTCCGCGCCAGCCACACTGGGATCCTCATCTGCAAGCATGCAGACACCCTCCTGCCTGCCTCAGGGTATTTGCATTGGCTGTTGTAGCAGGGCTCATGCAAATCAGCTTCCCAGCAGGCTACTCCATTTAAACTGCTATTGGTCATTCCAGAACTCCCTAACACTGCTCTTGCTTTGTCTGTCTTCTCATAGTACTCCTATCCCACAAACTAAGTATCTTTTTTGCTTGTTTATTGTCTGCCTCCCCAACAAGGTAATATAGAATGGTGTTTTCACTTCTGTTCCCCAGAGTGAGACTGAGATGAGAGCTAATACTGATGGGAGTTGTGACTCTGCCGCTTCCTTAGTTGGCCTCTATTCCCACACATCTCTCACTGTGTGATGCTAAGTTTTTAATTCAGCATGGCCCTGAAACCTAACTTCAATATTTTAGCTGGTGTCCAACCCAAGAAAAGGCAAAATATATTCCTATGCTGAAAAAGGAACTGATTCTACTGGACTTAACTGAGAGATGCCCTGTGAGCCAGTTCAGTAGTTAAACTTAATTATACATGATTTTGACCTCATGGTCTGATTTTGAAATATAGTCCTGGCTTAAGATGAGATTCCACAACATGGCCTGTTCTTCTGCCTTTGTGTCCTTTACTCTCCCCAGCTCTATATACATCCTTCCCCACTAAACACACAGTAGAAATCTGCTGGGCCAGACAGCCAATGACCCTCAGTTCAGTTATTAGTGGTACCAGTTTGCACATGTGCAGGAGTAACATTTATATTGAGATTTGCCATTTCAAAGCTCTTTTTTACATTTCATTTCATTTCATCTCATTTAATTACCACAAGATATATATTATTATCCCTATTTATCAGATGAGAAAACTGAGATAAGAGTGATCAAATAAGATTACTAAGCAAGTTCACAGTGCCTATATTCTGTAGATGCTTTACATATGCTATCCTATTTAAGCCTTTCAATAACCCAGTGGGGTAGGTGTTACTAAGCCCCATTTACAGCTGTAGAAACTGAAGCCCAGAAAGGTTTAGAGAACATCCCCAAATGGTTAGAGAATATATCCACACGCAGTTAATAAGAAAGAGCTGGACTAGGCCTCTATCTTGGTCTTCTGATCCCAGGACTGCTTCTAGGACTGTTTGCACCCAGTCACAGTTGTCTACTCCCCATCACTGTCCCACTTGGCATACATTAAAGGAGACTGACAACCTGGCACCTCAAGTAGAGGAAATGCCCACTGACTACACCACACCCTGATCGTCCCTATGTAGCTAGTATGAGGACTGTCTAGGGTGGATCCATGGGAATCAAGCCAGAGGGAAGTCCTTAATTCAGAGCAATAGAAGAACCTCTTCAGATCCCCAAAGGGCTGAAAACACTGGGGACCTCTGCCCTTGAGGAAAATGACTCTCCCACAAACTCTTGGGAAGGCCTGGGGGAGCCAGGCAGAGGCTAGTCCTCCATCCCCTCATTTCAAGGTTAGTCTGCTCCACTTTTACCCTTTCAAACATTGCAGTCATGGAAATTGGCAGTGATGACGGGCCCCTGCTGGCTTCTCCCTTCCCATTTATATCAATCACTTTTCACTTGACCCAGATTCTCCTTGACCAAAACCGTTGCAACTGCGACTCTTTCCAGTCTGTCCTGTCCCACTGTCTTCCACCACCCTCTGCCTCTGTACAAGTAATCTCAGCTTCTCACAATTGAAGTCCTCACTTTAAGTCAACCAGTCCTCTCCTGGGAATTGATCCTACAGAATTGCAAATGGCCATAAAGACTCAGTGGTAGACCCTGACTGTGGCTCAGTGGGTTGGATATCATCCTGCAAACCTAAAATCTGCCAGTTCAATTCCCAGTCAGGGTACTAGTTGGGGGCAAGAGAGAGGCAAGCAGCTGATCACTGTTTCTCTCACACATTGATGTTTTTCTCCCTCTCTTTCTCCCTCTGTTCCCCTCTCTCTAAAAGTAAATAAATAAAATCTAAAAGAAAAAAAGATTCAGTGGAAAGATTTGCTGTAGACAGGCTTCTAAGAATAAAATATAAGGAATAATTTAAAATTTCAGCATTAAAAACAGTTACATAAATTGCGTACACCGATACAAGCAGAATACCATGCAACAATTAAAAATAATGATGTAGAATAACATTAAATGATCTGGAAATATATTAGTAGTACTAAGTGTAAAAAGCTGGATATAAGACTGCCCTAGTTTTTAAAATAATTTATATGCAAAAAGTGTGTATACATATATAAAATCATGTATGTGTGCATGTATATGTATGTGTGCATAGTATATACACCAAAATATTAACAGTTTATCAGTAGTGGGTAAGTTTTACTTTCTTGAAAGTTTGTTGTTTTTGTTTTTGCATTAAACATACATTACTTTGTCATAGGAAAAAGTATTTGCATGTCCTACTTTTTGTGGAAGAACAAAGACCAAGAATAACCAATATAAATAGAAGAAGAAAAGAACATGGTGGGGACTAGCCCTGCCAAGATTTGTTATAGTGTGATAATATTTAAGATGATGTGGTATTGGCACAGGAAGAGACAGACAGCCTAATGAAGAGACCTGTGGCTAGATGGAAACCTGCTCTAGACACAGATTATAAGTCTCTAGGGAAAGAACAGATTAGTCTAGAGGATCTCCAATGTTGTAGTATTGGGATCCCTTTACCCTCTTAAAAATTAACAAGGATGAGGGGATGACCAGAAATTTCTGTGGAGCACAGAAAATTTCAGGGTAGTAAAAAAAATTAAAAACACAACTCTGTATGAGACTATATACATGTCATACATTTGTCCAAACCCACAGAATGTACAGCACAAGAATAAACCCTAATGTAAACTATGGACCTCATGCTCTGATAATGATATGTTCACGTAGTTTCATCAATCATAACAAATTCACCACCCTCATGGGGATTTAATGGTGGGGGAGCCCTTATTGGTGTGGCTCAGTTGGTTGGGCTTCGTCCCACAAAGTAAAAGGTCAGGCTGGGTTGCAGGTTTGGTCCCAAAACAACTGATAGATGTTTCCTTTCACATGGCTGTTTCTCTCCCTCTGTTTCTCCCACCCTTGCCCTCTCTAAAAATAAAAAAAATCTTTTTTTAAAAAAATGGTGAGGAAGGCTATGCATGGTGGGGGCAGGGAGTATATGGGGAATCTCTGTACCTTACTCCCAATTTTGCTGTAAACCTAAAGCTGCTCTAAAAAAAAAGATTAAGTCTTTTTTAAAAAACTACTGAGGAACCTAAAGAGCTATTGTTTATATATATATATGCACAGGGATTATATTTATTTATATTGACTAATTTGGAAATTAAAACTGACAAAAAAAATTTTAAATACTTAACTAACTTAAATCAGTGAATAAATCCATTAGATGTTAATATAAATAACCTATGTTATGAAAAATATATTTTTAAAAAGCAGTGAAAAGAATGGCATTGTTTTACATTTTTGTAAAGCTCCTACTAGCATAATGGAAGAAGTCAGCTGCATTCATTCTCATACAGGCTTCTGCAATCAATCTGTTGCAATATGCTGTTTAGAAGTATATGAAGAAAATCCCTCACACAGATAAGTAGTTATAAAAGCAAGGAGTGTTACAGCCTTTTCAGCTAATTGGGATATTCTACTCTGTTACTATACCAAAACTCAACAAGTGATGGTGTATTTTTACAAAGTGGAATATGAAACTGTATCAATGAACTTTTTTACTGAACTGTTACATTGAAACTTATTGTCTATCCTACAATTTTAATTGATCTTTTCCTTATGCATGATTTTGTAACATCATGCATTGGTCTTTTGGAAAATACTGATCTACTGAGTTATTACATTTTACTATACAATATTTTTAAAGTCATTGTTTGTTCATATCACCACTGATCTCATCAAAAAGCTTTTAAATATTGAAAAGTTGCCAGATTCATGGTGGTGAATAAGTTTCCCAAGTGTCTAAGTTTTGCTTGAAAGCTCGAATTTTAACATTGGCAACAACCATCAGTTGTCATTACAGTGACTAGCTTACTTCAATTCTGAGAAAATATCGGGCAAATATCCTAATCTGAGTAACCACAGGCTGTCATTCTTGCTAGTAAAAATGGTGAAAAGTCATGAAAAAAGTCACCAGTTTTACCTCAACTCAAACAATTGTACAAGTATATTACCTAAACTGCCATCATTCTTCAGCATGCAATAGAAGTCTTCCATGCAAACTTCCCATTTCACCACACAGAATATTAAAAGGACCTGCTATAGGGCTAAGCTTTAACACAATTACTACTTTTCACTGCTTCTTCAAAGACATTCTTAAGTGAAAGTATTTTGTTTAACATTGAGTGTGTGGTGGTGAGGAATACAATAACTACTGCTACCGTTTGGTGACACTGCATTGATTCCTGCTAAGGTACTAGCAGTTTTACCCACCATTGCTTTATACCAATAATTCACATGATGACACAGCACAAATGAGAAGCAAATAACTCCTTAAAATTATAATAAAAATAGTTTACCTCCTGGATCCCCTAAAAGGATCCTGAGAATCCCCAGAAGATCACATTTTGAGAACCACTGGACTACTCAATAAATAGAACTAGGACAACTGATTATCCATGTGAAAAAATAAACGAAAAGAAAGTGTTTGCTTTGACTGATGTGGCTCAGTGGATTGAGCACGGGCCTGCAAAGCGAACATGGGCCTACAAAGCGAAAGGCTGCCAGTTCAGTTCCCGGTCAGGATACATGCCTGGGTTGCAGGCCAGGTCCCCACTTGGGAGCATGCAAGAAGTGAGCAACCAATCAACATTTCTCTCCTTCTCTTTCTCCCTCTCTTCCCCTCTCTCTAAAAATAAATAAATAAGCCCTGACTGCTGTAGATCAGTGGATTGAGTGCAGGCTGTGAACCAAAGGGTCACCAGTTCTATTCCCAGTCAGGGCACATGCCTGCGTTGTAGGCCAGGTCCCCACTTGGGGCCATGTGAGAGGCAACCACACATTGATGTTTCTCTCCCTCTCTTTCTCCCTCTCTTCTCCTCTCTCTAAATACAAATAAATAAAATCTTTCAATAAATAAATAAGTAAAATATTTAAAAAAATAAAGTCCAGCCCTGGCTGGACTGGTGTAGCTCAGTGGATTGAGCACAGGCCTGCGAACCAAACAACCGCGGTTTGATTCCCAGTCAGGGCACATGCCTGGGTTGCAGGCCAACTCCCAGCAGGGGAGACACAAGAGGCAACCATACATTGATATTTCTCTCCCTCTCTCCTTCCCTTCCCTTCTAAAGATAAATAAATAAAATCTTTAAAAAATAAATAAAGTCCAGGCAGATTTTTTTTAAAAGCTAAAAATGAAAAGTAAAACTTCTAGAAGAAAACACAGTAGG
The DNA here is from genome assembly GCA_004027735.1 of Carollia perspicillata. NCBI lineage: Eukaryota > Metazoa > Chordata > Mammalia > Chiroptera > Phyllostomidae > Carollia > Carollia perspicillata. Next base: position 16,957 of record PVKM010013899.1, on the reverse strand, counting down.
ATATCTTATTGACCTCAGGGTAAGATTTCTTAAGCAAGGCCAAAAACCTACAAAATATGTATATAGATTGATCATTCTGATGACATTAAAATTATAGTAATAAATTCTGAACATCGAAAGTCACTATAAAAATGAAAAGGTAAACCTCAGATGTGAGAAGAACTCCTGAACTCAGTAAGATAAAGAGAACCCAGCAGGAAAATGGGCAAAGATACAAATAAGCAATTAACAAAAGGCAAAGAATCAATAAACATATTAAAATAGTTCAACCTCACTAATAATCAGGCCAATGCAAACTGAAACCACTAATTCACATCTATCCAAAGGACAAAAATGTAGAAGTGTGATAATACCAAGCATTGATAAGGACACTGAGCAACAGCAGGACTGCTGTTGGGAGTGAGAACTGAGATGATCATTTTGAAGAGCAAACTGTCAATGTTTGGTAAAGGTGAATATTCCCATAACCTATTAGCCAGCAATTCAACTCCTAGGTATGTATCCTAGAGAAACTCCTGCCTGTGTACACAAGGAGACATACACAATGTATGCTGTAGCACTGTTTGTAAGAGCAGAAAGCTAGAAGTAACCTAAATATCAACCAAGAGGTGAATGGGTACATAAACACTGTCCAACAAAACTTTCTATGATCATGGAAGTGTTCTCTATCCATGCTATCCAATGCAGTAGCCACTAGCCACAGGTAACTATTAAACATATGAAATGTGGCTGGTGTGGCTGGAGAAATAAATTTCCCCATGTGGCTAGTGGATACATTAGACAGCAGAGCTTTCTAGTAGTGAAAATAAATGAATTAGAGCTATATACATACATGTGTCAACATAGATAAATCTCAAAAGCATTATATTGGATAAGAAAAAAAGTTTCATAAGGTAGGATGGGGACTCGAGTGAAGCAAGTGAGGTGTCTAGGGTGAAAATTTTAGGAGGTACTCACCCACAGGAGTGAGCATGTCAAATTTTGTCCCCTATGTGCCTTGTCTTACCCTAGATCCAGCCCTATCAGGATATATCACAGTGTGATACTGTGTCAGGGTTTCCCAAGATGACTTCCAGTTCAATGAGTCTCTAGGAAGACTCAGAGGATATAGCATATAGTTGTATGCATGGCTATGATTTCTTACAATGAAAGAATACAAAGTAAATTAGCCAAGGGAAAAGGCACATGGGGTGCAGTCTGGAGGAAACCAGGTGCAAGCTTCTAAGAGCCCTCTCCTAGTGAAGTCACATGGGAAGCATTTAGTTCCTGCAGCAGAGCTGTGACAACTAACGTAAAATGTTGTCTACTAAGGAAGCTCATTAGAGATTCAGTGCTAAGGTATTTATTGGGGGCTGATCAAGTACAGAAATTCCAGACACTAGAAAGAAAGCAGGTGTTTAACAAACCACACTGTACAAATAGTTCAGGCATCACAAGCCACTTTTATTATTCAGGGACTAGAGGGAACCCTCTTAAAATCTAAGTTCCTAGACACTAGCCAAGGGCCAACCTTGCCAATAGGTCTTTCTAAGAATAGCAGTCTCAGGCCTATTAGGTTAGTTCTTTTTTGCACTGATATCATTTATATAAAATTGTAGAACATGACATATACTACATATCATTTAAAGACACATGCACATAGCCCTGGCTGGTGTGGCTCAGTGGATGGAGCACTGGCCTGTGAACCAAAGGGTCTCTGCTTCGATTCCCAGTTAGGGCACATGCCTGGGTTGTGGGCCAGGTCCCCAGTGGGGAGGGGCACATGAGAGGCAACCACACATTGATGTTTCTCTCCCTCTCTTTCTCCCTCCCTTCCCCTGTCTCTAAAAATAAATAAAATATTTTTTAAAAAGACGCATGCCTATAAAGATATACAATATACACAGAAAAATAAACAGCAAATCCAGGCTTGTAGTTACACTGGAGGAAAAGGGCAGAGGAAGCAGGTTTGATGCAGGGGCCTTTCAAGTGTATCCTTGATGATTTACCTAAGCTGGGTAATGGGTAGAAGCATATTTTGCTTTAGCATTTTTTAACAGATTTTCAAGTGTGTACCCCTGAAATATTACATAAAAATGAAGACTTATCTGCTTATTACTAAGTATTACTAACAGTTCTTGTTTATTGAGTGTTTTTCACATTCCAGGTATTATGCTAAGCCCTTTATATGGATTTATTCTGTTTTAAAAAATCTACTGAGCCCTGGCAGGTGTAGCTCAGTGGATTGAGTGCAGGCCTGTGAACCCAACAACCGCGATTCGATTCCCAGTCAGGGCACACCCTGGGTTGCAGACCAGTTCCCAGCAGGGGATGCATGAGAGGCAACCATACATTGATATTTCTCTCCCTCTCTCCTTCCCTTCCCCTCTAAAGATAAATAAATAAAATCTTTAAAAAAATCTACTGAATGCCCTGGCTGGTGTGGCTTAGTGGACTGAGTGCCAGCCAGTGAACTGAAAGGTTTCCAGTTCGATTCCCAGTCAGGGCACATGCCTGGGTTGTAGGCCAGGTCTCCCACTGGGGGCACGTGAGTGGCAACTGATGGATGTTTCTTTCACACATAAATGTTTCTCTCCTTCTCTTTCTCCTTTCCTTCCCCTCGCTCTAAAAATAAATAAATAAATAATTTAAAAACAAAACAAAAATCTACTGATGGCTGCATGAGGCTCTATGCTAATCTACAAAGTATCTTGAGAGGTCAGCGTGAAGCAGGTGAGATCTCTGCCCACAACCAACTTTCAATCTACTGAGTGATTATGAATGATAACAAGCACAACTTAAAACCAACAGAAGTACAGCTTCTGAGTGCTACTAAGATAATAAAGCAGGGTGGTGATTAAAGAAGGGCTACTCTAACTAGGGTGGTCCAGGAAGGGTTGAGAGGAACATCTGAGTTGAACCATAAACAATGAGAATGAGACAACCATGTAATCATCTGAAGGAAGCAGATTCCAGACAGAGGGAACAGCTAGTGCAAAGCCCTGCACCAGGAATAAACTTGGAATGCTGAGATGGGAAATAAAGCCAGCAGGGCTTGAGAGTGGTGACAAGAGGGAGACTGGTAGATGAGGCCTGAGAGGTCAGCTAAGGCCTCCTAAGCCACAGTAAAGATCTTAGGTTTCATTTCAAGTATGATAAGCCTTTGAAGGTTTTAAGCAGGGTAATGACATGATCTGGTTTACAATTGAGGATTATTCAGCCAGCTGTCCAAAGCCATTTTCATTATTAGCACCACCAGGCTGATGAGCTTTTCAGGGGCTATGAAAAGGCTGGGGCTGGGGACAAGGAAAAAAAAAGTTCCATAATGCAAAAAGGAAACTACAAAGTTGGTATGAATAGATGTTTAATTAAACATCTAGAAAATGTAACATTATGGCAACTTCATTCATCATTAAATTTAGTATTCATAAATAATCAAATTATATTTGAAAATAATTTGAAAATTAGATTCTCTTGAGTCACAAAAATTTCCACATAGGCCCAATGATTGCCAAGAAATCACAGCCATCATAAATTTCAAAGGCAGGAAAAACTTTCCATTTTTTTCAGTGTAAGAATTTTTTTTTTTTTTACTTAATGTGAGATTCACATACAAAAATATACCTAGCATTATGAGGCCTTAAGATTCTAGGGAGGCTACACAGACGGCCAGATAAGAAATGCTAGTGGCCTGGATCAATGCTATTCAGACTTATATTCTGTGAGTATGAACAGTGTCTAGCAGAAGACATTTAAACTGAGAGATATAAATGATAAGAAAGTACCAGCCATCCCAAGAACTGGGAGGAGATTCTAGGTAAAGGATCTGCGCTGGGAGTGCCATGTCATTCATATATATAGATATATATTTTTTAAAGATTGTATTTATTTATATTTAGAGAGAGGGTAAGGGAGGGAGGGAGAGAAACATCAGTGTGTGGTTGCCTCTTGCATACCACCACCCCCCCCCGCCCCGTACCAGGGACCTGGCCTGCAACCCAGGCATATGCCCTTACTGGGAATTGAACTAGCAACCCTTTGATTTGCAGGCCAGCCTTCAATCCACTGAGCCACACCAGCCAGGGCCCATGCCACATTTTTAAGGAACAAAGAGAGGTCAATTTGGCTGGACTGAAGTTGAGGCTTGTGGGCTGTAGGAAATGAAGCATGTTATGTTGAGTCTTAAAGACAATACAGTAGTGCTTCCTTACCAAAGGAGGATAGTTCCAAGATGCCCAGTGGATGGCTAAAACTGTGAATAGTTTTATATACTGTTTATATACTGTATATACTGTTTTCTCCTATACATACAAATGAGGTCTGTCCAGAAGGTATCCAGCCACGTAATGTGAAAAATAGAGACATTTATCGAAAAAGATACAAGAAAATTGTACATAGGACAATGACACCTCCGTCCCCTTCAAAGCAAGCACTTTGGGCTCTCACACAGTTCTCCCAGCATCTCTTCCACTGTTCAAAACACTCTGCAAAATCCTTTTTTGGAATCACCATCAGCTGCCCTGTCATGTTTTCCTGAATCTCATCGATGATCTAAAATCTCTTCTCTTTCAAAGGTGATTTTAGTTTTGGGAAAAGCCAGGAGCTGCAGGGTGCCAAATCTGGGCTATAGGGGGACCGAGCCCCCTGGATCACCAGTATTTGTTGATTGCAGCCCATATGTGTTCAACATTCTCCAGTGTTCTTCTTGTTACAGGCCTTCCAGAATGTGGATCACTTTCAACAGACTCTTGAGCATCTTTGAAGCATTTGTGCAAACTTTTATTTGCACTGCAACCCCAAAAGCCTTCTGAATCATCCAAGCAGTTTCCATGAAGGCATGTTCAAGCTTAACACAAAATCTGATGCAAACTCATTGTTCTACTTGCTCGTTTTGAACACACCAGCCACAAAGTACACATGCTCACTCATCAGTGTCTACGGCCCCACTGACTAGTACAGTGAAGTCATCATTGTTCACACATGCAAATTCCAGTCCAATCACCTTGGCTGCCAGGTCACATCGATACTGTGCAAACTGTTCTTGTTATATAAACAATGGATGGACTTTTTCCAGACAGACCTCATACATGCCAATGGCAAAGCTTAATTTATAAATTAGGCATAGGCAGAAATTAACAACAGAAACTAATAATAAAATAGAACAATTATAACAATGACTGTAATAAAAGTTACGTGAATGTGGGGATCTCTCTCTGATACACTAGACCAGCGATTTTCAACCTTTTTCATCTCATGGCACACAAACTAATTACTAAATTTCTGCAGCACATAAAAAATATATTATAATTTTTGCCAATTTGACAAAAAAATAGGTATACTTTTGATTTATTCACAACAGATGGCTATTGTTGTGTTGGCTGTTGTCATTTTTTTTTAATTTGACAATTTATGGGAAAAGAGGTCAGTACCCCTTACTAGTCAGGTATTACATGTTTAAAAATTCTTGTGGCATAGTGGTTGAAAATTGTTGTGCTAGCCAAAAGAAATTGTTGTGCTAGAATCTAGCCAGTGCAAGATTTCATTTTTCATCATGATACTCAGAACAGTGCACAATTTAAAACGTGAGAACTATTTATTTCTGGAATTTTCCATTTAATATTTTTGAACGAAGCTTGACAGCAGGTAAGTGAAACCCTAAACCTTGAAAAGCAAAACTGGTGTGGCTCAGTAGATTGAGTGCCGGCCTGCAAACCAAAAGGTCACCAGTTGGATTCCCAGTCAGGGCACATGCCTGGATTGCAGGCCAGGTCCCCAGATGGGGGTGTGCAAGAGGCAACCACACATTGCTATTTCTCTCCCTCTCTTTCTCCTTCCCTTCCCCTCTAAAAGTAAGTAAATAAAAAACTTAAAAAAAAAGAAAAGTTATGGATGGGGTTGGGGGGGTAGGGGCTATTGGGTTCTCATACTGAGACAAATAGAAAACCACTCACTTTATAAGTAGGAGTGATCCAATTTGAGACCTGCACTGTCCAATAATACAGTAGCCACTTACCACAGGGGCTCAAGAGCACCTGAATATAGGTGCAGAATAGCTACAGCCATTGCGATACAGAATTTTCCATGTCACTTAATTTTCATCAATTAACATTTCAATTTAAAAACCAAAATGCGCCCTGGCTGGTGTGGTTCAGTGGATTGAGAGCGTGCTGTGAACCAAAGGGTCGCAGTTTGATTCCCAGTCAGGGCACATGCCTGGGTTGCAGGCCAGTTCCCAGCAGGGGATGCACGAGAGGCAACCACACATCGATGTTTCTCTCCCATCTTCCTCCCTCCCTTCCCCTCTGTCTAAAAGTAAATACGTAAAGTCTTTTTAAAAAATGCAATTGAGCTCATGGAAAACTCTTTTTAAGTAATGTCAGTCAGGTTTGGGCACAGAAATCTACATTTTCAACTGTTAATGTTATGAAACTTAAAGTCAGACCAACTCTTTCTGATGAAAATGTAGTTGTAAGTGTAAAAAGGACGGGATTTCACAGACTTAGTACAGAGTGAACAAATGTAAGTTATCTCATTTGTATTTTTTATACCCACCACCTGTTGGAAATATTTTGGTTTCCTGGATTAAACACAACGTATTAAGATTAACTTCGTCTGCTTTTTTTTTTTTACCTTGTTTTTAAAAAGCGGTTACTAAACAAATGTAAAGTTGAGTATGTGGGCGCAGAGAATGAACGGAGTCTTCTTGCCCGTGGGCAGGTGGCCGGCCCAGGTGTGTGGGTGGAGAAAAGTATCTCCACAGGAAGTCACGAGTCGCGTCAGTGTATTCTCACAGCCCTGTTAAATGAGCGGGGGAAAGTGGCCTCTCGAGCTGAGTGGTAGGGGCCAGATTCGAACTCCCATTTACAGAGTTGTCCACCCGACACCTCCCGCAGGCCCTTGAGGGGGCGACCGCAGGATTCGAATCACGCCAGACTCCCAGTGCCCGGGCCCCACTGCCCCGTTTCCACCGCTTGTCTCACCGCAGGGGTGAGTCAAACGTTCACAACGTTCACAACGTTCTCAACGGACTCTGCGGCCGCTGGGTCTGAGGGGCCAGGAGCCCTTCAGAGGAGCTCCCGGGAACGCTCACCTGCTGACACACGCCGAAGCTGTCAATACCTCCTCTGTCTCTTCACACCCGGTTCAAACGCGCCGGTGGCCGACTTCCACTTCTTTCCCACGAATCCCCAGCCGAGTCTTCCTCTTCTCCCGCCCCTAGCCTAACCCAGCCCATAAACCTCACAGAGAATCTGCTTTATCCCCGCCCCATTTCCACCTGCCAATCACCGCGGACTCGAGCACCGCCCTTCCCGCCCTCTTCAGCGAGCGCCGCGCGCCACCGCTCGACAGTTGGCGGCGCTGCTCCCGGTGGGATGCGTCTCCCGGAAAAGCTCGGCGAGGGGCGGGCTACGCTGGTGCGGGAGCCCTCAGGATTGGCTGACAGGAGCCCCGAGCTCTGACTCCACCTACCCCCGCCTACGATAACCAAGTCTGAGACTCTGTGGATTGGTTTCCTCAGGACACCCGAAAATGCCAAGAGATGGTCCCGCCTCCCTTGCACAGCCCGAAGAGGGAGCTCCGCGGATTGGTCCAGGGAGTCTAGGCGCTCACCGCCCAGCGCTTCATGATTGGCTAACGGGACGCAAGAGGCGCCGAGGAGCATTCACTGTGATTGGTCAGAGGGTGCGGCCAGCTATTTGAAGGAGGCGCGCAGGCAGTGTACGCATTTCAGTCCTCGGTCTGAGGAGGTTGTAGGTTTCGTCCGTAACGCTGTCCCGCTGACCCTGCAAGACCCAGACGTGGGCTCGGCCCCAGTTCCGGCTTCAGCCGTGGCCCGGCGAGACGATGGCCAAGGTGTCGGTGCTGAACGTGGCGGTGCTGGAGAATCCGAGCCCTTTCCACAACCCTTTCCGGTTCGAGATCAGCTTCGAGTGCAATGAGGCTCTGGCGGACGGTGAGGCTGGCCTGTGTGGACATTACCCTACCCTCCCGCCCCCGACCCCGGTCCCCTGGCCAACTGGACTTTCCCATAGAGACCCTGGCGGCCTACGTCGACCTCTTCCGTAAAATACCTCCCAAAACAAGATCCCTCCCTTGTCCCTCACCCCGGGGCCGTCTCGACCCCTTCCCCACGAATACTCTCGTTTCCCAGAACGTGGACCTCATCATGCCCACCTCACCCTACCCCCTTCTCAGCTGAAGCTGTCATTCTTTATTTAAAAAGAGGATTTAAAAGATCTTACTTATTTATTTTATGTTTAGAGAGAGGGGAAGGGAAGGAGGAGGAGGGAGAGAAACTTCGATGTGGTTGCCTCTCATACGCCCCAATTGGGGCCCTGGCCCCCAACCCAGGCATATGTTCTGACCAGGAATCGTAGGTCAGCACTCGGTCCACTGAGCAACACAAGGTCAGCTGCCATTCTTTAGCCTGCAGATACCCTCAGTCACCTCATCTCCTATTTCAGTATAGAAGATTTTTTAAAAGATTTTATTTCTTTATTTTTAGAGAGGGGAGGGGAGGGAGAAAAGAGAGAGAAACATCAATGTGTGGTTGCCTCTCGCACACCCCCCAGTGGGGGCCTACAACCCAGGCATGTGCCCTGAGTGGGAATGGAACCAGCAACGCCTTGGTTCCTAGGCCGGTGCTCAGTCCACTGAGCGACACCAGCCAGGGGTCAGTATAGAAAATTTTTTATATTAACATTGGAGCTTACTCAGTGTTTTCCACCCTTCCCCCCTCCCCTGGTGAGACACTCCCACCTTACTTTTTTCCTAAGAAGACTCCAATCCCCAGCCCCCTCCATTGCCCCTATGGAAACCTTAGCCTCATCCCCGTTTCCTTGTAGAGTCATTTCTCCCTAGCTCCCTCCCAATTTTCCCAGTGGAGCCCCTCCTATCACCCTTTTTCCCTGTGAAGAAAGACCCTCTCCCAGTGGTAAGACTTCACTCACCCCCATCTCCTCATTTGTCTCCTATAATCTCTTCCCCACCCTACTAATATTTAAATAACCCCACCCACTTCTTTTTTTCTACCCCAAAGCACCCTGGAACCTGGCTTCCCTCTGCCTTATTATGGCCCCAACCCACTTCTGCTCTTGAGCTCCACTTGAGAAGTCATGGCTTGGCTTCCAGCTCTAGACTTGGAGGATAACTTAGTCTCACCAACTCCTGTTCTTCCCTCTTCCCTTACTGTGGGTTCCAATGAACACTTAAATATAAAGAGTGGTCTAGCCAGGCAAGCCTAATTTAGCCAGGTCCCACAGTTTGCCCACCACGTCCCAGCTTACCTACTACCACAATTCTTCTAGCACTTTTGACAGTCTGACCTAGTCTAGAGGGTAGGTGGGCTGGGCCGGGCCATGTTGGTATCTAGCTTCAAGCAATCAGCTGGAGTCACAACCTTTTGGGCACCTTTTCTAAGGTACTTTCACAGATGTGCTTATTCACAGAAGTAGACATGACTCTCATCTCACAGATGAGAAGATGGGAGCCACAAAGAGTGAAAGACCTTTCAAAGAAAGGTCTATAAAACTCCAAAAATCTAAGGTCACCCAGGGAGTCAGGAGGAAATAACAGCCATACTTCTGTTTTATTGCACTTCACAGAAGTTACACTTTTTACAAATTGAAGGCAAGACCCTCACCAGCAAAAAGATCACTGGCTTTAATGTGGCTGTCTGGGACCAAACCCACAATCTCTTTAAGGCAGAGCTATCAAACTAATTTTCACCAGGGACCACATCATCCTCGCAGTTGCCTTCAAAGGGTTGAATGTAATTTTACGACTGTAGAAATGTAACTACTCCTAACTAGAGGCAAGGAGCTCAGTGCTGCCACCGGGTAGAAACAAGGTGCCAGGCCAGATAAAACAAGATGGAGGGCCCGATTTGGCCCACAAGCCTTGTATTTGCCACCTGTGCTCTAAGGTATGCCTATAGTCCATCAGACCATTTCTCCACTTGACAGTTAAAAAGAGAAGAGGCAGCAGCTGAGAAGGTAAGATCTGTAAAGCAAGGGTGTACTAACTAGCGTCTCTAGGTGGTATTTGGGGAGTTTGCTTGCAAATCCAGCCACTTGGATTAGTTTAGGGTTGATACAATTGGAGATGTGCTTAGGCTGGACCAATTGAGCAGTCTCTCCCTGGTTTCTCCATTTAAATTACAAGTCTACTTGTGACTAATTAGATTAAGTCTAGTTAAATTCTTTCTTTAACAGTGCAGAGTGTAAATAAGTTAAGTGTAGAATATCAATGTGTAATAACGTTTACTTTTAAGCTAGATGTAAGGAGCTAACAGGTTAAGGAATACATAGTTCCCAGATGGCAGGAGATCAGGTTTCAATCAGCCTGTTTGTGCTCATTGCATTTAAAAGTGGTTGTGTGGTCATTATCTAGTACTTTTATTCCTAGAAATACCCCTGCCCTATTACTTTACTAATCTGCTCATAGAATCGGAGTAGAGGTCCAAAGTCAACCTGCTGGCCATCATATTTTATTAGAGAGAAACAGAATGACATCCCCAAGTTCACATAGCTCGTTGGTAGCATTATTGACACTAGGGTGTTTTCTGAGTTCTGAGTCTAAAGTTCTTTATCTTTGCTAAAACCTGAGAGAGAGAGAAAGCATTCTTTACTTTAAACTTCTTTTTCTCTTAATTAATTGATTCCAAAGAGAGAATGCATGAATTCGTTGTTCCACTTACTTATGCATTCATTGGTTGATTCTTGTATGGGCCCCAACCAGGTCTCAAACCCATAACCTTGGTTTATCTAGATGGTGCTCTAACCAACTGAGCACACCAGCCAGGGCTACATCCTTTATTTTAGAAGTGGAACACAAATAGAACTGATCGTAGAATTTATTTCCATATCAGAAAAGAGAGCAAAGAGGTTGCTATTATTAACTACACCTGGACAATAAAGCTTTTGCTCAGATAAACTCAAGCTGGAGAGCAAACTCTGGCCCGGAAATCCAGACTCTGGTTTTTCCTCTTAGGGCCCCCCACAGCTCTAACCAGTCAACTCACTTTCTGCCTCTTCCTACAGAGCAGAGAGAATTTGATTCCTGCCTGCCTCCCAAAAGATGGAGTGGGCCTGGATGTAGAAGTCTCAGATCCTGGAGAGAGCTCAGTCTTATTACCTCAACACTAGCAACTACAGATCTGACAAGACCCCTAAACCTTAGTCAGTCAACTGACCTCATTTGCTAAGGGCTCCAAGTTTCTTTTGCTCTCTTCTCAGCATCTGGAAATAGATGCTTCTAAAATATGAGTCTACATCTAACACATCAGGTTTGTTTCCCCCTCACCACTATCCATTTAGTTGAGAAATTCAACAGGCACTGCTTGAATAAGTCATGGGGCCAAATGTTCTGACCCACAGCTATGGTCAGGCCAAGGTTCATCTGTATGATTATGAACAAAGATAAAGTGATAAACAGAAAAAGACCTATTAGATTAGTTGTTTTTTTTTAAGGCAGGAAACAGGTTTCTCAGCTAGTACAACTACAATAATATTTTACATGTCTTTTATCATGCCTTTGGTTTTGTTTTCATACTTAGTGGAGGAACATCCTGTGCAGTGGTTAGAACATAAAATTAAGGGCATAAAGGCAAAATTTAAGGCAGTTGAGTTACTTTGAAATTGTCCCGAAGGTTAGGTAGACATGTTACATGTATATAATTGTGTCCTGTATTTGATAGGAGTGAGTTTGTGCTGTATTGGTGGCTGATTTTCCATATCTAATTTTAAAGAGGAGTTATATTAAAAAATGAAGTCATTTAAAACCTCAACTTTAAGACAATTCAATATTTAGGTCCTTACCTTTTGTCTTCTGTAGATGATTTTATCAGCTCCTCCAACTCTTGGGTCATTGTTTCTCTGATCCTCCATTGATTCTCTGGTTCATTTCTCCAGTAGCGAGGGATCCACTGTGGCCCACTTGCCTGGCCACCCATGCAGTATGTTTTCCTGTTAGTACCCAAACAGTCTTTGTCTAGGTTTTACTAATGGTATTGAACATTGAATGCCTGTGGTGTGCCGCTAGCCTGCTCTATTTCAGTCTCCTTTATATCTCCTCCTCCCTAGCACATTAGTTTAATGCACACACATATGATTCCAACTGGTAATGGGAGAGAGGCTAGAAAGAAAGTTACCCAAATCTCACCAAATGTGAGAAAGGGGAAAACAACTAGGTGGTTTTCTTTGTTCCAAACATGTTATGTCTAGTCCTGTCACTACTGGTAACAAAAATAAATCAATAAACTTAACCCTCCCTGCAAATAATAAGAGATTAGCATTTGAACCCCAGTGAGCCCTAGGGGGCCTGAGTAGACCTGGGTGATACTACAAAGGGACAGGAAGCCAGTGTATCGAGGAAGAGCTCATGGCTCAGGTGACCAACATCCTTAGTTGTAGCCAGGCATCAGTGTTCTTCCGAAGTTGGATGCACTTGCAGGACACTGGACCAAGGAACAGGACAGCTTCCAAGAGCATTTGCTTCCTGTGAAAATCAGCTTGTGAAACTCCCCCCAGTTGCTGGAGTGGTAGGTTGTGTAATTTCAGAGAACCTAAAATAAGTTTCAGGTCTCCTGCCAAGCTTCCCTGTACTAACGTGACCTTGCCCCTGATACACTTGGACCTTTTGCAAGAGGCAGTGGTCACTGGGAATTTCCTGTGATTGACAGGCAGGGTCTCCTTAAACACTTTTCCTTCCATCTTTCCCGAACATACTCAGGGATAGGATTCCTTCCTACTAGATGGGATGCAAGAGAGTTGGGGCTAAGAGGATCACATTTGTTGATTGAGTCATTGGTTTCCCCAATGGCTGTAAACAGGCCTTGGTGCCGGATCTGGAAGACCTGGGGACTGGCTGACTCCCCCAGCAGCCTCATCTTCCCCCTCCTGCCGGCTGGCTCTCCTGCTGGATTGGAATCTGCCGCCCTGCCCCAGTTGTCGAGGGATCTACTCAGTTTGGTGGCACTGGTCCCTGTGTGTGAAAGAGGATGCTGCTTCCTATCCCAGCACCCAGTGGGCACAGCCCTGAAATGGCCCAACTCCCTGCTGTTCCTTCCTCAGCGTGCCTCCATCACGTGGGTCTTAATTCAGCCTCTGCCATACGGTTTGCCTTCAGGCTCTGAGAGGCCCAAGTTTCCCTGGAGGTCCAGAGTCAAGGTCACCTGGCAAAGCTAGACCCACTAGAGAAATTTCCCACTTCCACTGAAAGTAAGAGCTTCCTGTCCACCCCAGTGCTCAGGACTACAGTGCCTGGCAGTTAGTGCAGGAGATGTTGAGAATAAGAATCCTTCACTATATTAAGGATCTGTCCAAAACTAGCACAAGAGAACCCTTTCCTTGCCTTTTTGATGTCAAGTTATTTCAATTCTTTAAAACCCTATGTTCTCGCAGACCTAGAATGGAAGATCATTTACGTTGGCTCAGCTGAGAGTGAGGAGTTTGATCAAATCCTAGACTCAGTGCTGGTTGGTCCTGTCCCAGCAGGGAGACACATGTTCGTATTTCAGGTAAGAAAGGAGGCCTTACAGGCCTTGACACCTAGAAACGTCCTCTTCTACCCCAAAGCATACAGTGTGGTTTAGTGGTCAAAAGGTCAGGTCTAACCTCTCAAAGGTACTTCAGACACCTCCCTTGCCTCCACCTCTGTGTCATGGCTGTTACCATGAGCCACCGATTCACAGTTGATCCTCATTATTCATAGGAGTTATGTTCTATAAGGTTGTTGTGAACCATGAATTAATAAATACTGAACCATGGCCCCATAGGAAATACAGGGTTAGGTTTCTGTGTGTCACATTTTTATCAACCAGTCAATACATAACCTTGTTTTAGGTGTGTTTAAAATACCTCATTTAGTATTATTGTTGATTCATTAACACTGAACTCAGAGAAATTGGTGCTAAGGCCTAGGATGTGTTTCCACTAGGCCGATGCCCCCAACCCATCCCTCATCCCTGAGAGCGATGCCATCGGTGTGACAGTGGTCCTCATCACCTGCACCTACCATGGACAGGAGTTCATCCGAGTGGGCTACTATGTCAACAATGAGTATCCTGACCCAGAACTTCGGGAGAACCCACCTCCAAAACCAGACTTCTCTCAGGTGGGGTCTCTGTACTCCTACTCTAGACCAGCTGGCTCCTTTGCATTTGAAAGGAGATGAGTGATTGGGTTCAGGAGCCAAGGTCACTTAAAGTTTTCAAGTAGTGCTCAGATCTTGCAGTGCTGGGCTAGAACGTGAGAGAGGGGTCTTTGTTTCTCCAAAGTACACCTTGCAGAATTAAGATTAGATAGGTTCTGGCCCTAAATGATGGTACATGAGCATTCCCTGGAGTCGCACACATTATCAATGATAAGATAAGCAGGGTCTGCTTTTCTTGGGCTTGGAGTGGGGGACTGGGGGTGCCCTGGCTTTGTGAGAGTAATGAGAGGGCGTGCTGACAAACTGATGTTTCTCTTCCTGCCCCAGCTCCAACGGAACATCTTGGCCTCGAATCCTCGGGTGACCCGTTTCCACATCAATTGGGACAACAACACAGACAGGCTGGAGGCCATAGAGAACCAGGACCCCACACTAAGCTGCAGCCCCCCTATCAACTGCACTCCTGTCAAGGGTTTGGGGCTCCCTGGCTGTGTCCCTGGCCTCCTCCCCGAGAACTCCATGGACTGCATCTAATTGAGGACTCTAAGCTCTACTTGGGCCCAGCCAGGACTACAGCCTGTCTCCTGACGCATCTGGAGGTGGCAGTCAGGGCTCCTGGAGAGTCCTGTGGGGACCATCTGGAAGACTTTGGGGCCATCACTATATTCAGGCCTGTCAAACTTGTCCCCAAGGAAAGAATGGGCCTCAGGTCTCTCCCAGCCTCAGCCCAGAAGGATTACCATATCTCACCTTTACTTCCCAGCCCTATAAAAAAGCAGGTACTTCAGTTCTTAATTCTTTCTAACTTGTGTTCTTTCTCTTCCACACACAAGCCATTGTGTCACCATGCTTCCATATAAGTACCATTGACCCAGAGCTTTCCCACAGACCTCCCTGCCTGCCTTGAGGTTTTCTTGGTCAATGGTTGGCAAGGCTGTGGCCCTGTTGGGCCAAAGGCTCTGTCATTCCTTTCCTTTCCCAAATATCTGAGTAGATCCATTCAGCTTTCTGGAGTCACAAGGAACCTGGGTTAGAAGGTGGACTCGGACACAATTTCTATCCTTTTCCCAGGATGATTATTAGGTTTTTTCAACCATCAGCTCCTGGAAAACCATTTCCAAAAGTGTGATCAGTAGGATGCTGAGGAATGCTGGTTGACTCTTCCTCTCAGTCACAACCACCTCCTCATTACATCTAACTCAATCTGGATTTCCCTGGAGGCTGCTACTGCTGAGAGATGGCATGTTGGAGTAACCTGCTATGCTCTGTCTCAGTGTGGGCATCAAGGCCCCTCTGTCTCTGGCCACCATGATCTGCTCTCTGCTAAGACCTCATGTTCTCAGAGGCTACAGAGTGATTGCAGCCACTGGAAGCAATAGGGACCCTGAAAATCTCCCTTTGCCATGCCCTCTGCCATGTTCCCCACCCCCTTGCCATGTGGATGCTATTGTGATTACAGCTTGTATATTAAAATGTTTTTTTATATTAAATGTTTGGTTGGTCTAAAAATGCATTTTATTTAGATTGATTATTTCTGCTTTTATCTTGGGTGGGCCGAGGCAGCTTTGTCCATCTTTCCTTGGGACATGGCTGGGGGTCCTCCTGCCCTGGCAAGTCAGTTCACTGCCTTTTGTTTCCTTGTTTAGCTTCTTGCCCTAGTCTTGGTTGGTTGTATAGTTGTGATCCAGACAGATTTGGGAAGTTTTTATTTATTAAAACTTAAGCAACGCAGCTGTTGTAAAGCATAACCAGTGATTTTTTTTTTTTACCTTGACCTACAGGAAGAAATTAACACTACTCCAAGGATATGGCAACACTTCTATTAAATTTTTTAAATTTTTATTTATTTTTAGACAGGGGAACAGAGGCAGAAAGAGAGGGAGAGAAACAGCAGTGTGTGGTTGCCTCTCACGTGCCCCCACTGGGAACCTGGCCTGCAACCCAGGCATGTGCCCTGACTGGGAATCAAACCAGTGACTCTTTGGTTCACAGGACACACTCAATCCACTGAGCCACACCAGCCAGGGCCATTTTATTAAATTTTACTTAACTTTTTATTTGTAACCCCACAGCCAGAAGTGGAATGGTTTCCCCATAATTCACATAAGGGCCCCAACTCTTCCCTCCTTATGGTCAACCTAAGTGCATGGGTGCAGAGAGCTGCTGGGTAGGGTGCAGGTTGTACAGATCTATAGGCAGAGCAGAGTCAGCTTGGCTTGTACACCTAAGACCCTTTAACCCACAAATCAAGGAGACCTGGCTCAGCCAGTCCCCTGCCCCTCTGACACCTGTTTGGGCTTTCCTCTGCCTCAGTGGCTCTCAACTAGGGGCAGTTTTGCCCTCCAGGGCACATTTAGCAATATCAAAATGGTTTTGGTTATCACACCTGGTGGGAGAGGAGATTCCACTGGGAATGCTGCTAAACTGGGGTGTACAATACAGCACAAGGCAATCCTCCCAGCAGGGAACGATCAGGTCCCAAATGTCAGCAGTGTGGTAGTAGGGAACCCTGACTGCCCTCAGGCTATATGTGTATAAAAATGCACCCTGAAGGCAGGGGCATCTTGTATGTTTCTTCCCCTGGAGGACAGATTCCCTCTTCATTTGCCTAGACGGAATCCTCAGCCTGACCTCCCGATTCCTCATCTGTAAAATGGGAGTGATAATAGTACC
The DNA here is from genome assembly GCA_004027735.1 of Carollia perspicillata. Lineage (NCBI taxonomy): Eukaryota > Metazoa > Chordata > Mammalia > Chiroptera > Phyllostomidae > Carollia > Carollia perspicillata. Next base: position 151 of record PVKM010013899.1, on the reverse strand, counting down.
TGCGTGACAGGGTTGTGGTGGGAAATAATATATTCAACGAGTGGCACGAGCCCAGCGTGGGCGCCCAGCAAGAGGACAGACACTGAGGCCCCCTCCCAAGTGCTCCTTGCTCCCAAGGACCACATCCTGTAGGAGCCCTAGGCCCTCCCCC